>CAKJTW010000394.1:0-81234 GCA_917880005.1 Nanger dama | reverse complement strand
CTATACCTAACACTAAAGCCTAACCCTAACCTAACTTTTAACCTAACAAATAACCATAACACTAACCCTAGCTCGTCTAAGTAACCATAGACCTACCTCTACCCTACCCCAAACCCAGGCGTAGACATGCCATAGCCTAACCACAGCCCCTAAAATCTACCTGCACCACTGCCCCTGCCATAAATATAACCCTGTCCTAGGCCTAAACCATAATGCTAGCCTAAATCCTAACATAAGCACTAGCCTACCATTAGCCCTAGCCTAGGCTAACTAGCCTAGCCTAACACTAGCCACAGCCCCTAAGCCTGCCCTAACCCTAGCATTAAAACTATTCTCACCATAACATAAGCTAAACCTCTATAACAATAAGCTAATAATAATGCTAACCTTAGGCCTAAACCTATCCCTTGCAGTCCAACCCTACCTAAAGCCTGCCCTAAACCTGGCCTAGGTAACTCTAGCCTAACCTAACTAACACTAACACATACCTAAGCTAAAATCTTTCCCTAACCCTAAACAAAACCCTAGCCCCTAACAGATCCTAGCCCTAACCTTAGCCTAACACTATCCACACTAAGCCTAACCAAACCTAACCTATCCTACCTAACCTTAACCAAACAATAACACCTAAACACTTTCCTAGACTAGCCCTAACCTAGCCTAAACCTGGCCTAACACCTTTCTAATTCTAGGCCTATCCCAAGCCTAAAACTTAGCCTAACAGTAGCCCTAACCTATGCCTAAACTAAAGCCTAGCCCTAACCTAGCTGGCCTAGGCCTAGCCTAGTCACAACCGCCAGCCTAACCTATCGAGCCTAACCATAACTCCAACCTGACTAGGCTAACACCTAGACCTAGCCTAGTCCTAATCCTAACACCACCTTAGCCTAGCCTAAACCAGCCTTAGCCCTAACCCTAAACTCAAACTTAAATCTAACCTAGCTCTAAGTGGCCTAACACTAACTACCCTAATGCTAGCCTAAACCTAAACCCAGACTGACCTGACCTAACCCTAGCCTAACCGTAGACCCCCTAACCCTAACCCTAACCTAAACACTAACTCTAACACTAACCTAACCTAACCCCTAATCTAACTTAAAAACTAACCCTCACCCCTAAACGTAACCCTAACCTAAACAACACCTAACAATCCTAACACTAATGCTGGCCTAATGCTAACCTAACATTAACTTGACTGACCTACACTTACCTAACACAAACTCTTTATAATCCTCACCTAACTAAGCCTAAGCCTAAGCCTAGCCTAGCCCTGTCAAATTCTCTAAGTCTAACACTTAACCCTTACCCAACAGTAACCACTGACCTAGCCTAACCAGAAGCCCTTACCTATCCTAACCTAACTTGTTAACCCTAACCATAGCCTAACCTAAAATCTTTCACGCCTAGGCCTAAGGTAACGCTAACATAACCTAGCCTAGCCTAATACCAGGCCCTAGCATGAACCAGATCCTAGCCTAGATGCCACTTGTCCTAAGCCTAGCCTAACCTAATCCAGAGCCTCTTCCAGCCTAACATCTGACCCCTATAGCACCTAGCCTAACCTCAATCCTAGCCTAGCCCCTACCCTAGCCTGGCCCTAGCCCTAGCCTGGGCCTGGCCCTGGCCTAGGCCACAACCTAGCCTAGCCTAATCCTCAATCTTAGCCTAGCCTGGCCTAGCCCTCTTTACTTAGGCCCTAACGTGGCGCTGGCCCTTAGCCCTGGCCTGACCCCTGGAGGCCCTGAGCCGACACGGATCCTGTCCTGGCAGCCATTGGCCTAGGCCTGGCCTAGCCTGGCCCAGCCACTCTCCTGGCCTAAGTCAGGTGTGTTGGCCTGGCTAGGCTGGCCCATAGCCTGGGCCTGCCCTGGCCTGCCTGGCCATGGCCTGGCCTGGGCAATGTCTTCTGGCCTAGGCCGAGGTGCCGCTACATGACCTAGCCTAGCCTAGGGCTGGCCCTGGCCTGATCCTGGCCTGGCCCTGCCTAGGCCTGGCCCTGGCCTGTCCTGGGCCATGACCTGGCCAAGACCTCGTCTTCTGACCCTAGGCCAAAGGTAACCCAACCATGGCCCTAGCCTGACTTAAAGCAGGCCTAATCTGCTGGACCTCGGCCTAGGCCTAGGCCTGGCCTGACATGGCCTAGAGCCTTAACCCTTGCCCTAACCCTATGCAGACCTTAACCCGTCCCAACCTAAGCCTAACCCACACTACCCTACCCTATCCAACACATGGCATTAGCCTGCCACCCATATCCATAGCACACAGCCTAGGCCTAAGCCTACACCTAGCCTAGCCCTAGTTCTAGCTCAGGCCTGGCCCTGGCTCTCTACCCAGACCCTGTCCTAACTTTGAGGCCCTAGCCCTAGCCTGGCAACCAGCCTAACCGATAGCTACATAGCAACCTGATATCTAAAGGCTGACCAAACCTGCACTCTACCCTACTCCCCAGGCCCAGCCGTACCTTCTCCTAGCCTAGCCACGGCCCTAAACCTGCCTGCACCCTGCCCTGCCGCCAAATATAACCTGTCCCTAAAGCCTAAACCATATGCTAACCCCTAATCTCAACACTAGCTTTAGCCCTTACCTTAGCCGCCTAAACCCAGCCTAGCACTAATCCTAGCCTAGCACTAACCACAGCCCCCTAAATACCCAAACCTAGCATTAAAACTATTCTCACCCATAGCCTAAAGCTAAACCCTCTATAACAATGAACCACAATAGTAACATTAACCTTAGCCCTAAGCCTAGCCCCAATACTAGCCCTACCTAAACCTGCCTAGGCCTAGCCCTGGGTAACTCAGGCCCCTAACCTAACTCCTTAACACTAACACATGCCCTAAGCCTATCTTTCCTAGCCCTGGCCTAAACCCTAGCTATAGCGGATCCTAGCCTAGCCTAGCCTTAACACTATCCAAGCCTAGCCTGGCCCCTAGCCCTATCCTACCTAACTGTAACCTAACAATAACACTAAACACTATCCTAACCTAGCCCCTTGCCCTAGCCTAGACCCGGCTAGCACTAGTCTAGTTCTAAGCCTATCCCTGGCCCAAATATAACCTAATGGAACCTAGGCCTGGCCTAAACCAAACACATAGCCACCCTGCCTCACCGCCTAGCCTAACTAACTAGCCTAACCTAGTAGCCAAACCCTTGCCTAAGTCTTACACCTAGCCTAACCGTGACCTAACCTAATCCTAGCAAAACCTAGCCTAAACCTAGTCCCAGGCCTAGCCCTATTCTCACCTCAGCCCTAAGCCTAGCCTTCCTCGTCCTAAATCTCACTAACCTAGCCTAGTGCTAACTCAACCCCTAAAGCCCCTAACTCTACTACCTAGCCTAGCCTAGGCCTCAGCCTTTGCGCTGAGCCTAGCGATGTGCTAGCCTAGCGCTAGCCTAGTCTGCCTAAACACAGCCTAGCGTAACCTAGCCAAGGCCTAATTCTCCTCCCCCCTTGGCTCTAACTACTAACCCCAATCCTAAACTTACCCTAGTCCTAATCCTAACGCTAAACCTAACTCTGCGCCTAACCTAACGGTAAACCTAACCTAAACTCTGACCTAACAATAACCTAACAACACTCACCCTATCCGTAACGTAAGCCTAAACATTAACCTAACTCTAGGCCCTAACCCTAACCAGAGCCCAAACCCTAAACCTAACCTAATCCTAACCCTAAACCTAAACCAGCCCTAACCTAGCCCTAAACCAAGCCCTAGCCCTCCCTGACACTAAATCTCTTCTAAACCTAGGCCTAAGGTAACGCTAACAGTAACACTAGCTTAGCCCAAAGCCAAGCCCTAGCCTGAACCTGGCCTAGCCCTAACCTCCTAGCTCTAACCTACACCTAACCTAGCCTAATTCTAACTCAGGCCCTGGCCCTAACACTATGCTAACCTATCCTAACATTAGGCCCTAACCTAGCCTAACTTTAGCCTAACCGATAGCCTAACACTAACCTAACTGTGTCTAAGCTAACCACAGACCTACCCTCTGCCCCTGCCCCAAACCCAGCCGTAACTTTACCCCTAACCTAGCCACAGCCCCTAAACCTACCTGCCACTACTACCCCTGCCGTACATGTAACCACTGTCCCTAGGCCTAAACCATAATGCTAACCTAATCCTAACACTGTGCACTAGCCCTTACCTTAACCCTAACCCAGCCCTAACACTAACCTAACCTAACACTAACCACACCCCTAAACCTACCTAACCCTAGCATTAAAACTATTCTCACCATAAACCTAAACCTAAGCCTCTATAACAATAAGCCTAATAGTAACGCTAGCCTTAACCTAAACCTAACCCCAGCGCCAGCCCTACCTAAACCTACCTATACCTGGCCTAGGGTAGCTCTAACCCTAAGCCTAACTTTAACACTAACACATACCCTAAGCCTAAAATCTTTCCTAACCTAACCTAAGCCTAGCCCTAACTAGAATCCTAGCCTAGCCTTAACCTAACACTATCCTAAGCCTAGCCCTAACCCTAACCCTATCCTCACACTTAACTGTAGCCTAACAATAACACTAAACACTATCCTAACCCTAGCCCTGGCCCTAAACCTGGCCTGCACTGGTCCTAATTCTAAGCCTATCCTGGCCCGAAATATAGCCTAACATTAACCCTAAGCCTAGCCTCAACAAAGCACCTAGCCCTTGCCTGACCCTTGCCTAGCCTAGCACTAGCCCTAGCCTAAACCAAAGCCCTTGCCTGGCGTGGCACCTAGCCCTGGCAGTGGCCCTAGCCTAGTCTAACAAAGCCCTAGCCTAGCCTGATCCCAGGCCTAGCCTAACCCCAGCTGACCCCTAAGCCTAGCTCCAGCCCTAGATCTACACTAACCCTCGCCTAATGCTAACTGCAAGCCTAAAGCTCAGCTCTACCCTGGCCTAACCTACGCCTAAGCCTTACGCTAGGCCTAACAATAGTGCTAGCCTAACGCTAGCCCTATCCTAGCCTTAGCCCTAACGCTAGCCTAGCCAAAGCCCTAATTCTAGCCCCACCCCCAGCTCTACACTAACTCCAGTCCTAAACCTGGCTCTAGTCCTAATCCTGGCACGCTAGACCTGGCTCTAATGCTAACCTAACGTTAAGCCTAACCCTAAACCTGACCTAACAATAACCCTAACAACACTCACCCCTAACCGTAACGTAAGCCTAAACATTAACCTAACTCTAAGCCCTTGCCTAACCCAAAGCCCTAACCTAAACCTAGCCTAACCTAAACCTAAACCTAAACCAGACCCTAACCCTAACCTAAACCAGGCCCTAACCTAACCTGACACTAACCCTAACCCTAACCTCAACCCACTAACCGTAACCCCAACCCCAACCCTAACCTTAACCCCAACTCGAATCCCAGCCCTCCCCACCCCAGTCCTGGCCTACGCTAACCTACACTGACCTAACCTATCCCCTAACCCTAACACTCACTAACCCTAAACCTAAACCTGAAACCCTAAGCCTGGCCTAGGCCCCTAGCACTGCCTAACCTAACCTAATCCCAACACCAGCCTAACCTAACCGTAATCGCAGCCCTAACCCTAGCCCAACCCTAAACCTAACCCTTACCCCTACCTGCTAGGCCTAGCACTAACGCTACCCTAATGCTAGCCCTAACCCTACACCCTGACCTGACCCTGACCTAGCCTAACCCAACCCTAACTCTAACCTAACCCTAACCCCTAACCCTAACCTAACCCTAACCCTAACCCTAACCCTAGCCTAACCTGCCTAACCTTCACCCCTAACCTAAAATTAACCCTCACCCCTAGCCCTACCCTAGCCCCTAAAACTTGCTAGGCCTACGCTAATGCTAACACTAACACTAACCCTATTTCTACTGCACCCTACTAACCCTAGCCACAACCCTAACCTAACCCCAGCCCCAGCTCTAGCCTAACTGACCTGGGCCAAAAATGAGACCTAAGCCTGGCAGCTAAACCCAACACAAATGCTAACCCTAGCGTAAACCCTAACCCTATACCCTAACCCTGGATCCTGACCCCAACAATGCCTAGCACTAACACTAGCCTAACCGTAGCGGTAAAGCCTGAGCCCTAGCACTGGCCTAAGCCTCCCTAGCCTAATCCACAACCCTAACCTAACCAAAATCCCTGACTCTAACAGTAATCCTAACCTAAGCCAAGCCTAGCCTAAGCCTAACCCGAGCCTAATCCTAGCCTAAAGCCAGGCCCTTGCCCTAGCCTAGGCCCTAAATCAGGCCCTACCCTAACCTAGCACTAATTCTAACCCAAATCTCACCCCAACCCTAACCCTAACACCAGCCCCAGCACTAACCTTAGCCCCAGCCCGAATCCCGCCCTGACCCCAGCCCCAACCCCCTACGCTAGCCTCGCAACGCCTAGCCTAACCTAACCTAGCCTAGCCCTAACCTAAGCCCTGGCCTGGCCTAAAGCCAAACCCTAGCCTAGCCTGACACTAACCTAGCCTAACCTCAACCCACCCCTAACCGTAACCTCAACCCAGCCTAGCCTTAACCCCCAGCTCGGATCCTAGCACTAACCCCACCCCCAGTCTCACCCTAACGCTAACCACTAACCTGACCCTAACTTTATCACCTAACCCTAACCTAACACTAACACTAACCTAAGCCTAGACCTAAAACCCTAACCTAGGCCTAACACCTAACCCTAACCTAACCCTAATCCTAGCACCCCCCCTAACCTAACCAAGTGATCCCACCTAGCCTAAGCCCAGCCCTAAACCTAGCCTCACACCTTAGCCTAATGCTAAGCCTAACACTAACGCTGCCTAATGATAGCCCCAACCTAAGCCACGACCTGACCTGACCTAGCCTAACCCCAACCCTAACTCTATCCCTAACCCCTAACCTAAACCTAACCTAGCCTAAACCTAACCTAACCTAACCTAACCTAAGCCTAACCCTTAGCCTAACCTAAAATTAGCCTCACACCTAACCTAACCTAACCTAAACCTTAAGCTAGCCTAACGCTAATGCTAACCTAGCACTAACCCTAATCCCACCACAACCCTAGCGCTAACCCTAACCACAACGCTAACCCTAGCCCCAACCCCAGCTCTGGCAATGTAATCCCAGCCCTAGGCCTAACACTGGACCTAACCTAACGCTAAACCTAACACAATATGCTAGCCTAACGCTAAACCTAGCACAAATTCAAAACCCTAGCCGCTAAACCTAACCTATACCGTAACCCTGATCACCGATCTAACAATAACCTAACCTAACACTAGCCTAACCGTGACAACCATAAACCCTAACACTAACCCTAAGCCCTAACCTAGCCTAATCCTAACCTAACCTAACCAAAATCCGTCACTCTAACACTAACCTAACGCTTAAACCAAACCCTAACCTAAACCTAACCGAACCTAATCATAACCCTAAACCAAACCACTTGCCTAACCTAAACCCCTAAACCAGGCCCTAACCTAAACCCTATACCAAACCTAACCTCCCCTAACACTAACTCTAACCCAAATCTCAACACCCAAGCCCCTAACCTAACACCATCCCCAACCCTAACCTTAACCCCAACCCGAGATCCTAACCTAACGGCAGCCCCAACCCCTAACCTAACACCATCCCAACCCTAACCTTAACCCCAGCCGGATCCCAGCCCGAGCGGCAACCCCAGACCCTAACCCTAACGCTAACCTTAACGCTAACCCTAGCCTAACCCTAACCTATCCCCTACCCTAAGCTCTAACCTAACAATGACACTAAACCACTTTCTAACCTGGCCCTAGCCTTAGCCTAAGCCTAGCCCTAGCACTAGCCCTGAATTCTAAACCTGTCCTAGGCGAACATAACCTAAGAGTAGCCTAGCCCTAACTCTAGCCTAAACCCAAAAGCTAAACCTAGCCCTAACCTAGTCAAACCCTCGAACCTAGCCCTAACCCTAACCCTTAACCCTGGCCAGGCACTGGCCTAACCTAACCTAAGGCCCTAACCCCAACCACAAGCCGACCACCACCATAACTAACCTAGCCTAGTCCTAACACCAGCCCTACTCCTAGCACTAGTCCAGTCCTAACCTAGCTCCAACCCCAAGCCTAACCCCAACCCTGAACTTAACCTAATCCCTAACCGTAACCAAACCCTAACCCTAGCACTAACTTCTACCCATTCCCGACCGTGCCCTAATCCTAACCGATAACTCTAACCCTAACACTAAACCTAACCCCTAACACTAACCATAACCCATAATCATACCCTAACTCAAAACTCTAAAACGAAATCCACCCTAGTTTAAGCCCTAGCCATAGACCTAGCAATAGCCCTCGCCCTAACACCATCTCAGGGCCAAACCCAACCCTAACACTAACCTAATTCTAACCCGTAACAACAAACCTAACCCAACCATAGGAACCAACCTTAACCCTGACCCCAACCCATCCCTAACCACTACCCTAACACTAAAACTAATCCTAACCCTAACAGTAACCTAAAGCACCCACCCTACCCCTAAACTTGCACCTAAAGCCTCCCCAACCTAACTCTAAACCTAATCCTAGACCTGGCACTTACCCCCCAACCTTGGCCCTAACCCTAAGGCCCTGGTCCTGACCTTAAGCCGTGACCCTAACCCCAAGCCCAAGCCTGGGGGGAACACTGGCCCCTAACACCTAACACTAACATAAACCTAACCTAATCCTAATATTAACCCTAACAGTAACCTAACCTAGCTCTCACCTATACCCAGTCCTAGCCTAGCCTAACACTAATCCTAAACACTAAGAGCCTAACACTTGACCCTAACCATAAGCCGTATCCCTACAATACCTAAATCTAAACAGCTCCTAACCATAAGCCTAGCCTAACCCTAAACCCAACTCCTAACCTAACCCCAACTCAAACTCTAGCCCTAAGCCCTAATCCCAGGCCTAACCTAACCCCACCCTAAAACTAACCGTAACCATAACCCCAACCCCAACCCCAGCGTAACCCTAACCTAAACCTGCCCTAACCCTAACCCTAAAACTACCCACTAACCCTAACCTAACACTAACCCTAACCTAACACTAACACTAACACTAAACCTAACCTAAAACCTGACCCTGATCCTGACCTGACCTGACCCTGATCCTGGCCCTAACTCTATCCCTAACCCTAAACTTAACTCCTTCTAACTCTAAACCTAAGATTAACGCTAACCTGACCCTAACCCTAACCTAAACCAACCCCAACTTAACCTCAACCCTAACCCTAACCTGAACCTAACCCCCAACATAATCCTAACCCTAATCACAATCACAACCCTAACCCCAATCCCAACACTAACCTAACCCTAACCCTAACCCCTAACTCTAACACAAACCCTAACCCTAAACCTATCCCCTAGCCCTAACCGCCACCCTAACCCTAAACCTCTTCTGAGCAACCCTAAACCTAAGAGTAACGCTTACCTAACCTTAACCTTAACCTAACTCTAAATACCAAACCTCAACCCTAACCCTAGAGCCTGACCCCTAACTCTATCCCCTAAACCTATCCCCCTATCCCTAACCACTAACCCTAACCCTAACCTAACTCCAAGCCATACCCCTTCCCCTAACCCTACCCGTACCCCTAATCCCTTCCTAACCCTAACCTGGCCCTACTCTCTATCTAGCCCTAACCCCCTAATCCAATACTAAACCTAACCCTACACTAAGGCTATCCCTAACCCTAAACTAACCTAACCCTAAATCATAAATGCTAACCGTAACCCTATTTCCCTAATCATAACTTTTTTAAACCTATTCTAACCATAACCCTAAACCTAATCCTCTTCTAACCCTAACCCTAAGAATAAAGCTAACCATAACCATAACCCTATCTCTCCTTAACCCCAAACTCTAAACCCTAATCCTAAACCTCAACCTTAACCCAGCTCTAACCCTAACCCCAACACTAACCCCAAGCTATACCCCTTCCCCCTATCTCTACCCGTACCCCTAACCCCCAAACCCTAAACCTCACCCTAGACCTAACCCTATCCTAGCCGTGATCCTACCCCAGTACTAACCGTAACCCTAACCCAACCATAACTCCAACCCCAAGCTTAGTCCAAAGCCTATCCTAACCCTAATCCTAACCCTAACATAACCCTAACCATAAATACTAAATGCTGCCCTCAGCCCTACCCTAATACCCTAAACATAACCCTAACACTATTCTAACCCTAACCCTAAACCTAAACTTTTTCTAACCCTAACCCCTAACAGTAAAACTAACCATAACCAGTACCCTAACCCAAACCCCAACTCTAACCCCAACCCCACGCTAACCTTAACCCTGACCGATTCTAACCCTAACCCAAATCTAAACTGTTTAACCCTAACCCTAACAGTAACACTAACCCTAAACGTAACCCCAACCCCAAAACTAAACCTAAACATACTTTAACCCCTAAACCTAACCCTAACCCTAAACTAACCCCAACCCTAATCCTAAACCCTAACGCTAACCGGAACCCTAAAGCCTAACCTAACACTATCCCTAACCCCAAACTCTACACCCTAACCCTAACCCTTACCTGGCCCTAACCCAACCCTAAATCCTAAACCTAAACCTAACCCTAACCCTAACACTAACCCTAACCATAACCCAAAACCCTAACGCTAACTGTAACCCCAAAGCCTAACCCTAACACTAACCCTAACCCTAAACTCCCACACCCTAACACCAACCCCTTACCCTAGACCTAACCTACAACCTAAATCCCAAACCTAAACCTAACCCTAACCCTAACACTAACCTTAACCTAAACTCTATACCCTAATCCTAAACCTAACCCTAATCCAATGATAATCGTAACCCTAAACCAACCACAAGTCCTAACCCTACCCCTAACCCTAACCTAAACTTAACCTTAACCCTGACCCTAAACCCTAGCCCTAGCACTATCCCTGGATCTAACCCTATCCCTAGCCCTAACCCTAACCAAACGCTAACCCTAACCCTTACCCCAACCCCTAGCCATACCCCTTCCCTAACGCTACCCCTACCTACACACAACCCTAACCCCTAACCCTAACCTAGCCCTAAAGCCAATCCCTAAACCTAACCCCAAATCTAACCCCTAAGACTAAACCCTAAAACCTAACACTAAAGCTAACCTTAACCCTAACCATAACCCCAATCCTAAATCCCAAACCTAAACCCAACCCTAACCCCAAACACTAACCCTAACCCTAACCTTAGCCCTAGCCATAGCCCTAGCCCTAGCACTAGCCTTTGCCCTAACACTAGCCCTAGCCCTAATGCTAACCCTAACCCTAACCATAATCCCAAATCCTAAACACTAACTCTAACCCTAAACCCTATACCCTAACCTTAAATCTAACCCAAAGCTCCAACCAAACCCTATCCTTAACACTAACCCTACACCCAAACCGTACCCCTACCCCTTACCCTACCCGTAACCCTAACCCTAACACAACCCTAACCATAACCATAACACTAACCCTATCCCTAGGAACCCTAAACCCTAACCCTAAGCCTAACTCCAAACACTTACCATAACCCTAATGCTAACACAACCCTAACCCCTAATGCTCACCCTAACTGTAACCACCAATACTAACACTAACACTAATCCTAACTCTAAACTCTAACCCTAACCATAACCTTATTCTAAACCTAACCCCAAACCTCTTCTAACACTTACCCTAACAGTAACGCTAACCCTAAACCTAACACTAACCCCTACCACAACCCCTAAACCTAACCCAACCCCTAACCATAACCCTGACACTAACCCCTAACCCTAAACTCTATTCCTCACCCTAACCCTTACCCCTAACCCTAACCGTAACTGTAACCCTAACCATAACCATAACCCTAAGACTAACCTTAACTCCTAACCCGAAGAGTAACCCTAACCATAACCCTAATCATAACCCCAACGCTAAACCCCAACTCCTAAACCCTAACCCTAAAGCTCACCCTGCCCTAACCCTAACAGTAAATCTAATGCTAACTCTTACCCGAACCCCCAGCCCCAGCTGTAGCCCCAGACCTAGCACTAGCCCCAGCACTAGCCCCAGACCCAACCCCAGCCATAGCCCCTACCCTAAGCCCAACCCCAAACCTAACCCTTACCCTAACCCTAGCTGTAGACGTAGCCATAGCCCCAGCACTAGCCCCAGCCCTAACCCTAGCCATAGCCCTCAACCCTAAGCCTAACCCTCACCCCAACCCTAACCCTAACCCTAAAACTACCGTAACCCTAAGCTAACGCTAACCCTAACCCTAACCCCAAACCCTAGCCCTATCCCTACTCCTAGCCCTAACCCTATTCCTAGCCCGAAACCTAAACCCAACCATAACCATAAACCCTAAACCCCTAACCCAATGCTAACCCTAACACTAACCCAACCCTAGCCCCCAACCCTGAACCCGAACCCGAACCCCCAACGCTAAACCTAACTCTAAATCTAAACCTCTTCCTACCCTAACCTAACAGTAACCCTAACCCTATCCCTAACCCTAACCCTATTCTAAACCTAACTCTAAATCTAAACCTCTTCTAACCCTAAAGCTAACAGTAACGCTAACACTAACCCCTACCCTAACACTAAACCTAACCCTTAAACGAACACTAACCCCAAACCTAAACCTAAATGAAAACTAATCTTAAACCTTATCCTAACCAATAACACTAACCCTAACTCCAAAGCCTAACCTTAACCCTAACCCCAAACACTAACCCTAACCCCAAACTTTGCCCTAGTCGTAGCCCTAGCCCTAGCACTAGCCGTGTCCCTAAACCCAGCCCCAATCCCTAACCTAACCATACCCCTAACCCTAACCCTAATCCAACCCTAACCCTAACCCTAACCCTAGCAACAACACTAACTGTTCCCCTACCCCTAACCCTAACCCTAATCGTTAACCCTAACCCTTACCCAAACCTAACCCTAACCCTAACACTAACCTCACCCCCTAACCCTACCGCTATCCCTAAACCCAACCCCTAAACCTTGTCCTAGCTCTAGCCCCAAACCTAGCCCTACCCTTACCCCTAACTGAAACCCCAACCCAACCCTAACCATAACCCTACCACTATCCCTAACCCTAATCCTAACACTGAAATCTAACCCCAACCCTAACCACAACCCCTAACATACCCCTTCCTCAACCCTAACCCTAACCCAAACAATGAACCTAACCCTAACCCTAAACCCCTAACTCTAACCCTAACCTAACCTTAACTCTAAATCCTAAATGTTAAATCTAAACGTATTCTAAACTGCAACCCTAAACTTAAACCTCTTCTACCCTAACCCTAACAGTAACAATAGCCACAACCCCAACCCTAACCCTACCCCTAAGCCTAAACATAACTGTAGACCTAGCTCTTAGTCCTAAAGCTAACCTAACCCTAACCCAACACTAACCCCCAACCCTAACACTGTCCTCACCCTATCTCTAAACCATAAACCCTAACCCCTAACCCCAACCCTAAACCTAAGGCTAACGCTAACCACAATGCCAACCCGAACCCTAACCCTACCCTAACCCTAAACTTAACACTAACCCTAACACTAAGCCTACCCCTAACCCTAATTCTAACCCTAACCAATAACACTAAACATAACCCCCAAAGCCTAAACCTAACCTGAACCCTAAACCCTAACCCTAACCCTAAACCCTAAACCCTAACCCCAAGCCTAACCCAATCCCCAAACCTAAACCTCAAGGCTAACGCTAACCCCAATGCCAACCAGAACCCTAACCCTACCCGAACCCTAAACTTAACACTAACACTAACACTGGCAAGCCTAAGCCTAAGCCTAACCCTAACCCCAACCAATAACACTAAACCTAACCCTAAAGCCCAAACCTAACCTGAACCCCAAAACCCTAACCCCAACCCTAAACCCTAAAACCCAACCCCTAACCCCAACCCCAACCCAACCCTAACCCTAACCCCTAAACCCAACCCAAACCCCAACTCCTAACCCTAACCCTAACCCTAACTGCAACCCTAACCCTGTTCTAACCCCTAACTCCAAACCTAAACTTTTCTAACCCCAACCCCTAACAGTAACACTAACGCTAACCCCAACCCAACCCTAACCCTAACCCTAAAACTAACCGAAACCCCAACTCTAACCCTAGCCCCAACCGTAACACTAACCCTGTTCTAACCCCTAACCCTAAGTCTAAACTTGTTCTAACCTTAACCCAAACAGTAACACTAACCCTAAACCTAACCCCAACCACAACCCCAACCCCAACCCTAACCCTAACATACCTTAACCCTAAACCCAACCCTAACCCTAACACTAACCCTAAAACTAACCCTAACACTAACACTAAATCTAACCCCAACCCTCAACTCTATCCCCTCACTCTAACCCTAACCCCTAACACTAAATCCCTCACTCTAACCCTAACCCTAACCCTAACCCTAACCGTAACCGTGAACCCCAACCGCAAACCATAAACTTAACCCTAACTCCAAAGCCTAAGAGTAACTCTAACCCTAACACTAATCCTAACCCTAACCCCAAACTCTAACACTAACCCCAACCGCAAACCCCAACCCTAATCCTAACCCCTGTCCTAACCCCTAACCCTAACCCCAATGCTAACCCCAAACCCTAAAAACCTAACCCCAACCATAACCCCAAACCCCAATCCTTACCCTAACCCCAGCCCTCAGCCCCAACCCGAGCACTAGCCCCAGCCCTAACCCTATCCTTAGCCTAATCCTAACCTAACCATAACCCTAAACCCTAAAACCCTAAACCTAACCCCTAATCCAACCTAAACATAACCCTACCCAAACTCAAACCCCTACGCCTACCGCTCTCTCTAACCCCTAACACTAACCCTAAGCCTAACCCAAACTTAGCCCTAGCACTAGCCATAGCCTTAAGCCTATCCCTATCCCTAACCCTAATGCTAACCATAAACCCAAACCCTATGCCTAACCCAACCCGAACACTAACCCTAACACCAAGCCATACACCTTCCCCTACTCCTACCACTATCCCTACCCGTAACCCCAACCCCCAACCCCTAATCCTAACCCCAACCCTAGCCCCTAACACCATCCCTAACCCCAACCCCAACCCCAAACCTAATCCTAAACCCCAAAACCTAACACTAACCCTAACCCCACCCCAAACACTTCACCAACCCTAAATCCTAAACCTAAACCAAACACTAACCCTAAACACTAACCCTAACATTAGCCCCAGCCGTAACCCAAGCCCTAGCACTAGCCCTTGCCCTAAAACTAACCTTAGCCCTATCCCTAACGCTAAACCGTAAACCCTAACCCTAGCTCTTAACCCCCAACACTAAAACTAGCCCTATCCCTAAACCTAACACTAACCCCAACCCAAACCCAACCCTAACACAACACTAACCCTAACCCTAACCCCAAAATTAACCTCAAACCCTAATCCTATGCTACCCCCAACCCTAACCCTAATCCTAGTCCCAGCCCCAGCCCCAGACATAGCCCTTGCTTTAAACCCTAGCCCTAGCACTAGCTCCAAACCTAACCCTAACCCTAACCCAACCCTATCCCTAACCCTAACACTAACCTCAACCCCTAATCCTACCCCTACCCCTTCCCCCTAACCCCAAACCTAACCCCAACTCTAACCCTAACCCTAACCCTATTCTAACCCTAACCCTAAATCTAAACCTCTTCTAACCCCAACCCTAACAGTAACACTAACCCTAAACTTTACCCTATCCCCAACCCAAACCCTAACCGTAAACCTACCCTAACCCTAAACCTAATCCTAACCCGAACACTAACCCCAACCCCTAACCCCAACACCAACACTAACCTTAAACCCAAACCCAAATCTAAACTAATCTTAACCCTAACCCTAACCAATAACACTAACCCTAACCCCAAACACTAATCCTAACCCCAAACACTAACCCCTAACCCTAAACTTTGCCCCAGCTGTAGCCCCAGCCCCAGCACTAGCCCTGCCCTAAACCTAGCCTTATCCTTAACCCCTAACCCTACCCCTTCCCTAACCCCTAACCCAACCCCTAACCCTAACCCCAACCCTAGCATCAACACTAACTGTACCCCTACCTCTACACCCAAACCTAACCCCTAAACACTAACCCTAACCCTAACCCAACCCTAACCCTAAACCTAACACCAACCTCAAACCCTACCCCTACCCCCTAACCCCAAAGCTAGCCCCACCCTTACCCCAACCCTAAACCTAACCCAACCCTAACCATAATCCTACCACTATCCCTAACAATAATCCTAACACTGAACCCTAACCCTAACCCTAATCACAACCCCCTAACATACCCCCTTCCTCAACACTAACCCTAACCCTAAACAATGAACCTAACCCTAACCCTAAACCCTAAATCTAACCCTAAACTAACCTTAATCTCTAAATCTTAATCCCAAATCTAACCCTATTCTAACCATAACCCTAAACTTAAACCTCTTCTACCGTAACCCTAACAGTAACACTAGCCACCAACTCAACCCTACCCCTACCCCTAAACGTAACCGTAGCCCCAGCCCTAGCCCTAGTCCTAAAGCTAACCTTAACCCCAACCCAACCCTAAACCTAACCCTAACACTATCCCTCACCCTATCTCTAAACCATCAACCCCTAAAGTTAATCCCAACCCCTAAACCTAACGCTAACGCTAACCCCAACGCCAACCCGAACCCTAACACTACCCTAACCCTAAACTTAACACTAACCCTAACACTAAGCTTAACCCTAACCGTAACCCTAACCATAACCCTTATCAATAACTCTAACCCTAACTGTAAAGCCTAACCCTAACCGGAACCTTAACCCTTATCCTATCCCTAAACCCTAAACCATAACACTAACACTAATCCTGACCCAATCCTAACCCTAACCCAAACCCTAACCCTGTTCTAACCCTAACCCAAAATCTAAAACTTCTTCTAACCCTAACCCTAACCCTAACAGTAACACTAACCCCCAAACCTTACCCCCAACCCCCAACCCTAATCCCAACCCTAACCCTAAACGTAGCCTAACCCTAAACCTAACCCGAACACTAAAACTCACCCTAACCCTAACCCTAAACTCTATCCCTCATTCTAACCCCTAACCCTAAACCCTAACCCCAATGGTAAACGTAACCCCAACCATAACCATAACGCTAACCCCTTATCCTAACTCCTAACCCAAAGAGTAACGCTAACCCTAGCACTAATCCGAACCCCAACCGTAAACCCTAACACTAACCCTAACCCCAAACTCTACACCCTAATACTAACCCCAACCATAACCCTAACCCTACCCAAACCCTAAATCCCAAACCTAAACCTAATCCTAAACCCCAACACTAACACTAACCCTAAATCTAAACTCTACACCCTAACCCTAACCCTTACCCTAGCTCTAACCTCAACCCAACCCTAAATCCTAAACCTAAACCTAACCCTAACCCTAACACTAACCTTAACCCTAAACTCTATACCCTAACCCTAAACCTAACCCTAATCCAACAATAATCGTAACCCTAAACCCAACCACAAGTCCTAACCCTACCCCCTAACCCTAACCCTAAACTTAACCCCAACCCTGACCCCTAACCCTAGCCCCAGCACTATCCCTCGATCTAACCCTATCCCTAGCCCTAACCCCAATCAAACCGTAACCCTAACCCTAACCCTAAACCCCAGCCATACCACTTCCCCTACCGCTACCCCCTGCTTCTACACATAACCCTAACCCCTAACCCTAACCCTAGGGTTAAACCAATCCCTAACCCTAACCCTAAATCTAACCCTAACACTAAACCCCAAAACCTAACACTAAAGCTAACCTTAACCCTAACCATAACCCTAACCCTAAATACTAAACCTAAAACCTAACCCTAACCATAAACACCCACCCTAACCTTAACCTTAGCCCCAGCCGTAGCCCCAGCCCTAGCACTAGCCTTTGCTCTAACACTAGCATTAGCCCTAATGCTAACCCTAACCATAACCATAACCCTAAACCCTAAACCCTAACCCCAACCCTAAACAATATACCCTAACCTTAACCCTAACCCAAACGCTAACCAAATCCCTATACCAAACACTAACCCTACACTCAAACCGTACTCCTACCCGTTACCCTATCCGTAACCCTAACCCTAACACAACCCCTAACCATAACAATAACACTAACCCTATCCCTAAACCCTAAACCCTAACCCAAACCCTAACTCCAAACACTTACCATAACCCTAATGCTAACACAACCCTAATCCTAATGCTCACCCTAACTGTAACCACCAATACTAACACTAACACTAATCCTAACTCTAAACCCTAACCCTAACCGTAACCTTATTCTAAACCTAACCCCAAACCTCTTCTAACCCTTACCCTAAATGTAACGCTAACCCTAAAATTAACCCCTAACCCCAACCACAACCCTAAACCTAACCAACCCTAATCATAAACCCAACACTAACCCCTAACCCTAAAATCTATTCCTCACCCTAACCCTAAACCCTAACCCTAATCCTAACCGCAACCCCAACCATAATCATAACCCTAACCCCAACCTTAACTCCCAACCCGAAGAGTAACCCTAACCATAACCCCTAATCCTAACCTAACGCTAAACCCTTACTCTAAATCCTAAACCTAAAGCTCACCCTGCCCTAACCCTAACAGTAACCCCAATGCTAACCCTACCCCGAACCCTAGCCTTAGCTGTAGCCCTAGCCCCAGCACTAGCCCTAGCCCCCAACCCCAGCCACAGACCTCACCCTAAGCCTAACCCCAACCCTAACCCTTACCCTAACCTAGCCGTAGCTGTAGCCGTAGCCCCAGCACTAGCTCTAGCCCCAACCCCAGCCATAGCCCTAACCCTAAGCCTAACCCTAAACCTAACACTAGCCCTAGCCCTAGCCTTAAACCTATCCCTAACCCTAACCCAACCCAACATTAACCCTAACTCTATCCCTCACCCTATCCCTAAACCATAAATCCCAACCCTAACCCTAACCCTATACCTAACGCCAACGCTAAACCCAATGCCAGCCAGATCCCTAACCCTACCCCTAACCCTAAACTTAATCCTAAACTTAACACTAACCCTAACCTCAACGCTAACCCCTACCTAATAACGCAAACCTAACCCTAAAGCCTAACCCTAACCGGAACCCTAACCCTAACCCTAAACCCTAAACCCCAAGCCTAACCCTAACCCTAACCCTAAAACGAAACCATACCCCTTCCCCTATCCCTACCAGTAACCTTCACCCCAAAACCTATACCCAACCCTAGCCCTAACCCTATCCCTAGCCCTAACACTACCTGAATACTAACCCTAGCCCCAACCCAACCCTAAATCCAACCCTAACCTTAATCATAACCGAACCCTAACCCTAACCCTAACCTAACCCCAACCCTAAATTCTAAAGGCCAACTGTAACCCTAATACCCCTAATGTTAACCCTAACCCTATTCTAACCCTAACCCCAAACCTAAACCTCTTTCTAACCCTAATCCTAACAGTAAAGCTAACCATAACCATAACCTTAACCCAAACCCCAACTCTAAGCCTAACCCTACTCTAACCTTAACCATAACCCTATTCTAACCCTAACCCTAAATCTAAACTTTTCTAACCCTAACCCTAACAGTAACACTAACCCTAACCCTAAACCTAAACCCAACCCCAACCATAACCCTAAACATACCCTAACCCTAAACTTAACCCTAACCATAACACTAAGCCCAACCCTAAAACTAACACTAACACTATCACTAAAACTAACGTTAACGCTAACCTTAAATCTAACACTAACCTTAACCCTAACCCTAACCCTAACCCCTAATGCTAACCCTAAACCTAAAGCCTATCCCAACCCTAACCCTAAACTCTGCACCTAACCCTAACCCTAACCTTAAATCATAAACCTAAACCTAACCGTAACCCTAAACCCTAACCCTAACACTAACCTTACTCCTAAACACTACACCCTAAACCTAACCTTAATTCAAACATAACCAATCCTTGAAGCTAACCAGAAGTCCTAACCCTACCCCTACCCCCAAACCTAACCCCAAACTTAATCCTAACCCCTAACTCTAACCCTAGCTCCTAGCACTATCCCTGGCTCTAACCCTATCCCTAGCCCTAACCCTAACCCTCAACTCTAACCCTAACCCTAACCCTAAACCCTAACTTTAACCTGTAACCCCAACCCAACCCTAACCCAAACACTAACCCTAACCACTAGCATACCGCTTCCCCTACCCCTACACATAACCCTAATCCCTACCCCTAACCCTAACTCTAGCCCTAACCTATTCCTAGCGATAACCCTAACCCTAATCCTAACCCTAAGCCTAGGCCTAAACCCTAAACCTAACACCCAACGCCAACCCTAAACCTAACCCCAAATCCCACACCCAAACCCCAACCCCAACCCTAAACACTAACCCTAACTTAACCTTAGCACTAGCCGTAGGCCCTAGCCTTAGCACCAGCCCCTCACCCTATCCCTAGCCCTAGCCCCAACACCAACACTAACCCCAACCCTAAACCCTAAACTCTAACTCTAACCCTAAACCCTATACCTAACCTTAACCCTAACAAATGCTAACCCAACCCTATCCCTCACCCTAACCCTTACCCTACACCCAAACCATACCCCTACCCCTTACCCTACCCGTAGCCCTAACCCTAACACAACACTAACACTAACCATAACCCTAATCCTATCCCTAAATCCTAAACCCTAACCCTAACCCTAACTCTAAACACTTACCCCAACCCTAATGCCAACACAACCCTAACCCTAACACTATCCCTCACCGTAACCACCAAAACCAACACTAACCCCAATTCTAACCTTAAACCCTAACCCTAACCCCAACTGTAAGCCTAATCCTAACCCTAACTCCTAACCCTAAGAGTAACCCTAACCCTAACACTAATCCTAACCCCCAACCCTAAACTCCAACACTAACCCCTAACCCTAACCCTAAACCCTAACCCTAACCCCAACTCTAACCTTAGCACTAGACGTAGCCCTAGCCCTAGCACTAGCTCCTAACCCTATCCTTAGCCCCAGACCTAACCCTAAATCTAAATTTCTTCTAACCCCAACCCTAACAGTAACACTAACCCTAACCCTAACCACAACCCCAACACTAACCCCTAAACATACCCTAACCCTAAACCTAGCCCCAAACCTAACCCCAACCCCTAACCCCTAACACTAACACTAACCCTAACCCCAAATCTAACACTAACCTTAACCCCTAACCCTAACCCTAACCTCTAAAGCCAACCCCAACCCTAAAGCCTAACCCTAACACTAACCCTAACCATAAACTCTACACTCTAACCCTAACCCTACCCTAACCTTAAATCCTAAACCTAAACCTAACCCTAACCCTAACATTAACCTTAACCCTAAACCCCACACCCCTAACCCTAAATCTAACCCTAATCCAACCATAACCCTAACCCTAACCCTAACCAGAAGTCCTAACCCTACCCCCTACCCATACCCCCTAACCCTAAACTTAACCCCAACCTTAGCCCTAGCACTATCCCTAGCTCTAACCCTATCCCTAGTGCTAACCCTAACCCTAACCCTAACCATAAAGCCTAAACCCTAACCTTAACCCTAACCCTAAACCAACCCTAACCCTAACACAAACCATAACCCCTAGCCGCACCGCTTCCCCGTCCTCTACCCCTACCCCCTACACATAACCCTAACCCCTAACCCTAGGCCCAACCCTATCCCTAGCCCTAACCCTAACCCTAAACATAACCCTAACCCTCAGCCTAAACCCTAAAACAGAACACTAACGCTAACCCTAACCCTAACACTAAATCCTAAATCTAAACCTAACCTAACTCTAAACACTAACCCTAACCCTAACCTTAGCACTAGCTGTAGCCCTAGCCCTAGCGCTAGCCAACACCCTATCCCTAGCCCTAGCCCTAACCCCAAACCTAACCCCTAACCCTAAACCCTACACCTAACCCTAACACTAAACCCTGTACACTAACATTAACCCTTACCCAAATGCTAACCCAAACCTATCATTAACCCTAACACTCACCCCTACACCCAAAACCACATCTCTACACCTTACCCTTCCTGTAACGCTTACCCTAACACAACACTAACCCTAACCATAAACCTGACCCTGTCCCTTAACCCTAAACCTAACCCTAACTCTAAACACTTACCCTAACCCTAATGTTAACACAACCCCTAACCCTAAAGCTAGCCCTCACCGTAACCACCAATATTAACACTAACCCTAATTCTAACCCTAAACCCTGACCCTAACTCTAACCCATTATAAACCTAACCCTAAACCTAAACCTCTTTCTAACCCTAATCCTGACAGAATGCTAACTCTAAAACTAACCCTAACCCCAACCCCAACCCCTAACCCTAACTCAACCCTAAACATAACCCTAACACTAACCCTAACCCTAAACTCTATCCCTCAACCTAACCATAACCCTAAACCCTAACCGGTAACCCTAACCATAACAGAAACCCCAACCCTAACCCTAGCTCCCAACCCTAAGAGTAACCCCAACCCTAACACTAATCCTAACCCTAACCCTAAACTCTAACACTAACCTTAACCCTAACCCTAAACCCTAACCCTAACCCCTAACCTTAGCACTAGCCGTAGCCCCAGCCCTAGCACTAGCCCTTACCCTATCCTTAGCCCTAGTCCTAACCCTAAATCTAAATTTCTTCTACCCTAACCCTAACAGTAACTCTAACCCTAACCCTAAACCTAACCCCTTCTAACTCTAAACCTAAGATTAACGCCAACCTGACCCTAACCTCAACCCTAAACCAACCCTAACCCTAACCTAACCCCTAACCGTAACCCTAACCCCAACCGCAATCCTAACCCTAATCACAATCACAACCCTAACCCCCAATCCCAACACTAACCCTAACCCTAACCCCTAACCCCTAACTCTAACACAAACCCTAACCCTAAACCTAACCCCTAACCCTAACCGTAACCCCAACCCTAAACCTCTTCTAACCCTAAACCTAAGAGTAACGCTTACCCTAACCTTTAACCTTAACCCTCAACTCTAAACCAAACCTTAACCCTAACCCCTAAGCCTGACCCTAACTCTATCCCCTAAACCTATCCCTATCCCCAACCACTAACCCTAACCCTAACCCTAACCCCAAGCCATACCCCTTCCCTAACCCTACCCGTACCCCTAATCCCTTCCCTAACCCCTAACCTTAGCCCTACTCTCTATCTAGCCCTAACCTAATCCAATACTAAACCTAACCCTACACCTAAGGCTATCCCTAACCCTAAACTAACCCTAACCCTAAATCATAAATGCCAACCGTAACCCTATTTCCCTAATCATAACTTTAAAACTATTCTAACCATAACCCTAAACCTAATCCTCTTCTAACCCTAACCCTAAGAATAAAGCTAACCATAACCATAACCCTATCTCTACCTTAACCCTAAACTCTAAACCCTAATCCCTAAACCTAACCTTAACCCAGCTCTAACCCCTAACCCTAACACTAACCCCCAAGCTATACCCCTTCCCTATCTCTACCCGTAACCCTAACCCCAAACCCTAAACCTCACCCTAGACCTAACCCTATCCCTAGCCGTAATCCTACCCCAGTACTAACCGTAACCCTAACCCAACCATAACTCTAACCCCAAGCTTAGTCCAAACCCTATCCTAACCCTAATCCTAACCCTAACATAACCCTAACCATAAATACTAAATGCTAGCCCTTACCCTAATACCCTAAACATAACCCCAACACTATTCTAACCCTAACCCTAAACCTAAACTTTTCTAACCCTAACCCTAACAGTAAAACTAACCATAACCAGCACCCTAACCCAAACCCCAACTCCTAACCCTAACCCTACGCTAGCCTTAACCCTGACCGATTCTAACCCTAACCCTAAATCTAAACTTCTTCTAACCCTAACCCTAACAGTAACACTAACCCTAAACGTAACCCCAACCCCAAAACTAAACCTAAACATATCTTTAACCCCTAAACCTAACCCTAACCCTAAAACTAACCCTAACCCTAATCCTAAACCCTAATGCTAACCGGAACCCTAAAGCCTAACCCCAACACTATCCTAACCCTAAACTCTACACCCTAACCCCAACCCTTACCCTAGCCCTAACCTAACCCTAAATCCTAAACCTAAACCTAACCCTAACCCTAACACTAACCCTAACCATAACCCCAAACCCTAACGCTAACTGTAACCTCAAAGCCTAACCCCAACACTAACCCTAACCCTAAACTCTACACCCTAACACTAACCACCTTACCCTAGACCTAACCTAACCCTAAATCCTAAACCTAAACCTAACCCTAACCCTAACACTAACCTTAACCCCTAAACTCTATACCCTAATCCTAAACCTAACCCCTAATCCAATGATAATCGTAACCCTAAAACCAACCACAAGTCCTAACCCTACCCCTAACCCTAACCCTAAACTTAACCTTAACCCTGACCCTAAACCTAGCCCTAGCACTATCCCTGGATCTAACCCTATCCCTAGCCCTAACCCTAACCAAACGCTAACCCTAACCCTTACCCTAACCCCTAGCCATACCCCTTCCCCTAACGCTACCCCTACTTCTACACACAACCCTAACCCCTAACCCTAACCTAGCCCTAAACCAATCCCTAAACCTAACCCTAAATCTAACCCTAAGACTAAACCCTAAAACCTAACACTAAAAGCTAACCTTAACCCTAACCATAACCCTAATCCCAAATCCTAAACCTAAACCTAACCCTAACCTTAAACACTAACCCTAACCCCAACCTTAGCCCCTAGCCATAGCCCTAGCCCTAGCACTAGCCTTGCCCCAACACTAGCCCTAGCCCTAATGCTAACCCTAACCCTAACCATAATCCTAAATCCTAAACACTAACTCTAACCCCAAACCCTATACCTTAACCTCAAATCTAACCCAAACTCTAACCAAACCCTATCCTTAACACTAACCCTACACCCAAACCGTACCCCTACCCCTTACCCTACCCGTAACCCTAACCCTAACACAACCCTAACCATAACCATAACACTAACCCTATCCCTAAACCCTAAACCCTAACCCTAAGCCTAACTCCAAACACTTACCATAACCCTAATGCTAACACAACCCTAACCCTAATGCTCACCCTAACTGTAACCACCAATACTAACACTAACACTAATCCTAACTCTAAACTCTAACCCTAACCATAACCTTATTCTAAACCTAACCCTAAACCTCTTCTAACACTTACCCTAACAGTAACGCTAACCCTAAACTTAACACTAACCCCTACCACAACCCTAAACCTAACCCAACCCTAACCATAACCCTGACACTAACCCTAACCCTAAACTCCTATTCCTCACCCTAACCCTTACCCCTAACCCTAACCGTAACTGTAACCCTAACCATAACCATAACCCTAAGACTAACCTTAACTCCTAACCCGAAGAGTAACCCTAACCATAACCCTAATCATAACCCTAACGCTAAACCCTAACTCTAAACCCTAACCCTAAAGCTCACCCTGCCCTAACCCTAACAGTAAATCTAATGCTAACTCTTACCCGAACCCTAGCCCTAGCTGTAGCCCTAGACCCAGCACTAGCCCTCAGCACTAGCCCCAGACCTAACCCTAGCCATAGCCCTTACCCTAAGCCTAACCCTAAACCTAACCCTTACCTAACCCTAGCTGTAGACGTAGCCATAGCCCTAGCACTAGCTCCTAGCCCCAACCCTAGCCATAGCCCTAACCCTAAGCCTAACCCTCACCCCAACCCCAACCCTAACCCTAAAACTACCGTAAACCTAAGCCTAACGCTAACCCTAACCCTAACCCTAACCCTAGCCCTATCCCTACTCCTAGCCCTAACCCTATTCCTAGCCCGAAACCTAAACCTAACCATAACCATAAACCCTAAACCCTAACCTTAATGCTAACCCTAACACTAACCCAACCCCAGCCCTAACCCGAACCCGAACCCGAGACCCCTAACGCTAAACCTAACTCTAAATCTAAACCTCTTCCTACCCTAACCTAACAGTAACCCTAACCCCTATCCCTAACCCTAACCCTATTCTAAACCCAACTCTAAATCTAAACCTCTTCTAACCCTAAAGCTAACAGTAACGCTAACACTAACCCTTACCCCTAACACTAAACCTAACCCTTAAACGAACACTAACCCCAAACCTAAACCTAAATGAAAACTAATCTTAAACCTTATCCCAACCAATAACACTAACCCTAACTCTAAAGCCTAACCTTAACCCTAACCCTAAACACTAACCCTAACCCTAAACTTTGCCCTAGTCGTAGCCCTAGCCCTAGCACTAGCCGTGTCCCTAAACCCTAGCCCTATCCCTAACCTTAACCATACCCCTAACCCTAACCCTAATCCAACCCTAACCCTAACCCTAACCCTAGCAACAACACTAACTGTTCCCCTACCCCTAACCCTAACCCTAATCGTTAACCCTAACCCTACCCAAACCTAACCCTAACCCTAACACTAACCTCACCCCTAACCCTACCGCTATCCCTAAACCTAACCCTAAACCTTGTCCTAGCTCTAGCCCTAAACCTAGCCCTACCCTTACCCCTAACTGAAACCCTAACCCAACCCTAACCATAACCCTACCACTATCCCTAACCCTAATCCTAACACTGAAATCTAACCCTAACCCTAACCACAACCCCTAACATACCCCTTCCCTCAACCCTAACCCTAACCCTAAACAATGAACCTAACCCTAACCCTAAACCCTAACTCTAACCCTAACCTAACCTTAACTCTAAATCCTAAATGTTAAATCTAACCGTATTCTAACCGTAACCCTAAACTTAAACCTCTTCTACCCTAACCCTAACAGTAACAATAGCCACAACCCCAACCCTAACCCTACCCCTAAGCCTAAACATAACTGTAGACCTAGCTCTAGTCCTAAAGCTAACCTTAACCCTAACCCAACACTAACCCTAACCCTAACACTGTCCCTCACCCTATCTCTAAACCATAAACCCTAACCCTAACCCCAACCCTAAACCTAAGGCTAACGCTAACCACAATGCCAACCCGAACCCTAACCCTACCCTAACCCTAAACTTAACACTAACCCTAACACTAAGCCTACCCCTAACCCTAATTCTAACCCTAACCAATAACACTAAACATAACCCTAAAGCCTAAAACCTAACCTGAACCCTAAACCCTAACCCTAACCCTAAACCCTAAACCCTAACCCTAAGCCCTAACCCAATCCCCAAACCTAAACCTAAGGCTAACGCTAACCCCAATGCCAACCAGAACCCTAACCCTACCCGAACCCTAAACTTAACACTAACACTAACACTAAGCCTAAGCCTAAGCCTAACCCTAACCCTAACCAATAACACTAAACCTAACCCTAAAGCCTAAACCTAACCTGAACCCTAAACCCTAACCCTAACCCTAAACCCTAAAACCTAACCCCTAACCCTAACCCTAACCCAACCCTAACCCCTAACCCTAAACCTAACCCAAACCCCCAACTCTAGCCCTAACCCTAACCCCTAACCGTAACCCTAACCCTGTTCTAACCCTAACTCTAAATCTAAACTTTTTCTAACCCTAACCCTAACAGTAACACTAACGCTAACCCTAACCCAACCCCAACCCTAACCTAAAACTAACCGAAACCCCAACTCTAACCCTAGCCCTAACCGTAACACTAACCCTGTTCTAACCCTAACCCTAAGTCTAAACTTGTTCTAACCTTAACCCAAACAGTAACACTAACCCTAAACCTAACCCCAACCACAACCCCAACCCCAACCCTAACCCTAAGCATACCTTAACCCTAAACCCTAACCCTAACCCTAACACTAACCTAAAACTAACCCTAACACTAACACTAAATCTAACCCTAACCCTCAACTCTATCCCCACTCTAACCCTAACCCCTAACACTAAATCCCTCACTCTAACCCTAACCCTAACCTAACCCTAACCGTAACCGTAACCCTAACCGTAACCATAAACTTAACCCTAACTCCAAAGCCTAAGAGTAACTCTAACCCTAACACTAATCCTAACCCTAACCTTAAACTCTAACACTAACCTCAACCGTAAGCCTAACCCTAATCCTAACCCTGTCCTAACCCTAACCCCTAACCTAATGCTAACCCTAGAACCCTAAAAACCTAACCCTAACCATAACCCTAAACCCTCAATCCTTGCCCTAACCCTAGCCCTAGCCCTAACCCCCGAGCACTAGCCCTAGCCTAACCCTATCCTTAGCCTAATCCCAACCTTAACCATAACCCTAAACTCTAAGAGCCCCAAACCTAACCCCTAATCCAACCTAAACATAACCCTACCCCAAGCTCAAACCCCTACGCCTACCGCTCTCTCTAACCCCTAACACTAACCCTAAGCCTAACCCTAAACTTAGCCCTAGCACTAGCCATAGCCTTAAGCCTATCCCTATCCCTAACCCTAATGCTAACCATAAACCCAAACCCTATGCCTAACCCAACCCGAACACTAACCCTAACACCAAGCCATACACCTTCCCTACTCCTACCACTATCCCTACCCGTAACCCTAACCCCTAACCCCTAATCCTAACCCTAACCCTAGCCCTAACACTATCCCTAACCCTAACCCTAACCCTAAACCTAATCCTAAACCCTAAAACCTAACACTAACCCTAACCCTACCCCAAACACTTCACCAACCCTAATCCTAAACCTAAACCAAACACTAACCCTAAACACTAACCCTAACATTAGCCTAGCCGCAACCCAAGCCCTAGCACTAGCCCTCGCCCTAAAACTAACCTTAGCCCTATCCCTAACGCTAAACCGTAAACCCTAACCCTAGCCTTAACCCCTAACACTAAAACCAGCCCTATCCTAAACCTAACACTAACCCTAACCCAAACCTAACCCTAACACAACACTAACCCTAACCCTAACCCTAAAATTAACCTCAAACCCTAATCCTATGCTACCCCTAACCCTAACTCTAATCCTAGTCCCAGCCCCAGCCCTAGACATAGCCCTTGCTTTAAACCCTAGCCCTAGCACTAGCTCCAAACCTGGCTAACCCTAACCCTAACCCAACCCTATCCCTAACCCTAACACTAACCTCAACCCCTAATCCTACCCCTACCCCTTCCCTAACCCTAAACCTAACCCCAACTCTAACCCTAACCCTAACCCTATTCTAACCCCTAACCCTAAATCTAAACCTCTTCTAACCCTAACCCTAACAGTAACACTAACCCTCAAACTTTACCCTATCCCCAACCCAAACCCTAACCGTAAACCTACCCTAACCCTAAACCTAATCCTAACCCGAACACTAACCCCAACCCTAACCCTAACACTAACACTAACCTTAAACCTAAACCTAAATCTAAACTAATCTTAACTCTAACCCTAACCAATAACACTAACCCTAACCCTAAACACTAATCCTAACCTAAACACTAACCCTAACCCTAAACTTTGCCCCAGCTGTAGCCCTAGCCCTAGCACTAGCCCTTGCCCTAAACCTAGCCTTATCCTTACCCCTAGCCCTACCCCTTCCCTAACCCTAACCCACGCCTAACCTAACCCTAACCCTAGCATCAACACTAACTGTACCCCTACCTCTACACCTAAACCTAACCCTAAACACTAACCCTAACCCTAACCCAACCTAACCCCTAAACCTAACACTAACCTCAAACCCTACCCCTACCCCTAACCCTAAAGCTAGCCCTACCCTTACCCCAACCCTAAACCTAACCCAACCCTAACCATAATCCTACCACTATCCCTAACAATAATCCTAACACTGAACCCCTAACCCTAACCCTAATCACAACCCCTAACATACCCCTTCCTCAACACTAACCCTAACCCTAAACAATGAACCTAACCCTAACCCTAAACCCCCAAATCTAACCCTAAACTAACCTTAACTCTAAATCTTAATCCCTAAATCTAACCCTATTCTAACCATAACCCTAAACTTAAACCTCTTCTACCGTAACCCTAACAGTAACACTAGCCACCAACTCAACCCTACCCCTACCCCTAAAACGTAACCGTAGCCCTAGCCCTAGCCCTAGTCCTAAAGCTAACCTTAACCCCTAACCCAACCCTAAACCTAACCCTAACACTATCCCTCACCCTATCTCTAAACCATCAACCCTAAAGTTAATCCCAACCCTAAACCTAACGCTAGCGGCTAACCGCCAACGCCAACCCGAACCCTAACACTACCCTAACCCTAAACTTAACACTAACCCTAACACTAAGCACTAACCCTAACCGTAACCCTAACCATAACCCTTATCAATAACTCTAACCCTAACTGTAAAGCCTAACTCCTAACCGAGACCTTAACCCTTATCCTATCCCTAAACCTAAACCATAACACTAACACTAATCCTGACCCAATCCTAACCCTAACCCAAACCCTAACCCTGTTCTAACCCCTAACCCAAAATCTAAACTTCTTCTAACCCTAACCCTAACCCTAACAGTAACACTAACCCTAAACCTTACCCCAACCCCAACCCTAATCCCAACCCCTAACCCTAAACGTAGCCTAACCCTAAACCTAACCCGAACACTAAAACTCACCCTAACCCTAACCCTAAACTCTATCCTCATTCTAACCCTAACCCTAAACCCTAACCCTAATGGTAAACGTAACCCTAACCATAACCATAACGCTAACCCTTATCCTAACTCCTAACCCAAAGAGTAACGCTAACCTAGCACTAATCCGAACCCTAACCGTAAACCCTAACACTAACCCTAACCTAAACTCTACACCCTAATACTAACCCTAACCATAACCCTAACCCTACCCAAACCCTAAATCCTAAACCTAAAGCCTAATCCTAAACCCTAACACTAACACTAACCCTAAATCTAAACTCTGACACCCTAACCCTAACCCTTACCCTAGCTCTAACCTAACCCAACCCTAAATCCTAAACCTAAACCTAACCCTAACCCCAACACTAACCTTAACCCTAAACTCTATACCCTAACCCTAAACCTAACCCTAATCCAACAATAATCGTAACCCCAAACCCAACCACAAGTCCTAACCCTACCCCTAACCCTAACCCTAAACTTAACCCTAACCCTGACCCTAACCCCTAGCCCTAGCACTATCCCTCGATCTAACCCTATCCCTAGCCCCAACCCTAATCAAACCGTAGCCCTAACCCTAACCCCAAACCCTAGCCATACCACTTCCCCTACCGCTACCCCCTGCTCACACATAACCCCAACCCCCAACCTAACCCTAGGGTTAAACCAACTCCCCAACCCTAACCCTAAATCTAACCCTAACACTAAACCCTAAAGCCTAACACTTAAGCTAACCTTAACCCTAACCATAACCCTAACCCCTAAATACTAAACCTAAACCTAACCCCTAACCATAAACACCCACCCTAACCTTAACCTTAGCCCTAGCCGTAGCCCTAGCCCTAGCACTAGCCTTTGCTCTAACACTAGCATTAGCCTAATGCTAACCCTAACCATAACCATAACCCTAAACCCTAAACCCCAACCCTAACCCTAAACAATATACCTAACCTTAACTCCTAACCCAAACGCTAACCAAATCCTATACCAAACACTAACCCTACACTCAAACCGTACCCCTACCACGTTACCCTATCCGTAACCCTAACCCTAACACAACCCTAACCATAACAATAACACTAACCCTATCCCTAAACCCAAACCCTAACCCAAACCCTAACTCCAAACACTTACCATAACCCTAATGCTAACATAACCCTAATCCTAATGCTCACCCTAACTGTAACCACCAATACTAACACTAACACTAATCCTAACTCTAAACCCTAACCTAACCGTAACCTTATTCCTAAACCTAACCCTAAACCTCTTCTAACCCTTACCCTAAATGTAACGCTAACCCTAAAATTAACCCTAACCCCAACCACAACCCTAAACCTAACCAACCCTAATCATAAACCTAACACTAACCCTAACCCTAAAATCTATTCCTCACCCTAACCCTAAACCCTAACCCTAATCCTAACCGTAACCCTAACCATAATCATAACCCTAACCCTAACCTTAACTCCTAACCCGAAGAGTAACCCTAACCATAACCCTAATCCTAACCTAACGCTAAACCCTTACTCTAAATCCTAAACCTAAAGCTCACCCTGCCCTAACCCTAACAGTAACCCTAATGCTAACCCTTACCCGAACCCTAGCCTTAGCTGTAGCCCTAGCCCTAGCACTAGCCCTAGCCCTAACCCCAGCCATAGACCTTACCTAAGCCTAACCCTAACCCTAACCCTTACCCTAACCCTAGCCGTAGCTGTAGCCGTAGCCCCAGCACTAGCTCTGGCCCTAACCCCAGCCATAGCCCTAACCCTAAGCCTAACCCTAAACCTAACACTAGCCCTAGCCCTAGCCTTAAACCTATCCCTAACCCTAACCCAACCCTAACATTAACCCTAACTCTATCCCTCACCCTATCCCTCAAACCATAAATCCCAACCCTAACCCTAACCCTATACCTAACGCTAACGCTAAACCCAATGCCAGCCAGATCCCTAACCCTACCCTAACCCTAAACTTAATCCTAAACTTAACACTAACCTAACCCTAACGCTAACCCTACCCAATAACGCTAAACCTAACCCTAAAGCCTAACCTAACCGGACCCTAACCCTAACCCTAAACCCTAAACCCTAAGCCTAACCTAACCCTAACCCTAAACGAAACTATACCCCTTCCCTATCCCTACCAGTAACCTTCACCCCAAAACCTATACTCAACCCTAGCCTCAACCTATCCCTAGCCCTAACACTACCTGAATACTAACCCTAGCCCTAACCCAACCCTAAATCTAACCCTAACCTCAATCATAACCGACCTAACCCCAACCCTAACCTAACCCTAACCCTAAATTCTAAAGGCTAACCGTAACCCTAATACCCTAATGTTAACCCTAACCCTATTCTAACCCTAACCCTAAACCTAAACCTCTTCTAACCCTAATCCTAACAGTAAAGCTAACCATAACCATAACCTTAACCCCAAACCCCAACTCTAAGCCCAACCCTACTCTAACCTCAACCATAACCCTATTCTAACCTCAACCTAAATCTAAACTTCTTCTAACCCTAACCCTCAACAGTAACACTAACCTAACCCTAAACCTAAACCCAACCCCAACCATAACCCTAAACATACCCTAACCCCTAAACTTAACCCCTAACCATAACACTAAGCCCAACCTAAAAACTAACACTAACACTATCACTAAAACTAACGTTAACGCTAACCTTAAATCTAACACTAGCCTTAGCCCTAACCCTAACCCTAACCCCTAATGCTAACCCTAAACCTAAAGCCTATCCCTAACCCTAACCCTAAACTCTGCACCCTAACCCTAACCCTAACCTTAAATCATAAACCTAAACCTAACCGTAACCCTAAACCCTAACCCTAACACCAACCTTACCCCAAACACTACACCCTAAACCTAACCTAATTCAAACATAACCAAATCCCAAAACCCAACCAGAAGTCCTAACCCTACCCCTACCCCTAAACCTAACCTCAAACTTAATCCTAACCCAACTCTAACCCTAGCCCTAGCACTATCCCTAGCTCCAACCCTATCCCTAGCCCTAACCTAACCCTAACTCTAACCCTAACCCCTAACCCAAAACCCTAACTTTAACCTTAACCCTAACCCAACCCTAACCCAAACACTAACCCTAACCACTAGCATACCGCTTCCCCACCCCCTACACATAACCCTAATCCCTACCCCAACCCTAACTCTGGCCCTAACCCTATTCCTAGCGATAACCCTAACCCTAATCCTAACCCTAAGCCTAGGCCTAAACCTAAACCTAAGCACTAACGCTAACCTTAAACCTAACCCTAAATCCTACACCTAAACCTAACCCTAACCCTAAACACTAACCCTAACTTTAACCTTAGCACCTAGCCGTGGCCCTAGCCTTAGCACTAGCCCTCACCCTATCCCTAGCCCTAGCCCTAACACTAACACTAAACCCTAACCCTAAACCCTAAACTCTAACTCTAACCCTAAACCCCCTATACCCTAACCTTAACCCTAACAAATGCTAACCCAACCCTATCCCTCACCCTAACCCTTACCCTACACCCAACCATACCCCCTCCCCTTACCCTACCCGTAGCCCTAACCCCTAACACAACACTAACACTAACCATAACCCTAATCCTATCCCTAAATCCTAAACCCTAACCCCTAACCCTAACTCTAAACACTTACCCTAACCCTAATGCCAACACAACCCTAACCCTAACACTATCCCTCACCGTAACCACCAAAACTAACACTAACCCTAATTCTAACCTTAAACCCTAACCCTAACTCTAACTGTAAGCCTAATCCCAACCCAACTCCTAACCCTAAGAGTAACCCTAACCCTAACACTAATCCTAACCCAACCTAAACTCTAACACTAACCCTAACCCTAACCTAAAACCCCAACCCTAACCCTAACTCCTAACCTAAAGCACTAGACGTAGCCCCAGCCCTAGCACTAGCCCTAACCCTATCCTTAGCCCCAGACCTAACCCCAAATCTAAATTTCTTCTAACCCTAACCCTAACAGTAACACTAACCCCTAACCCTAACCACAACCCCAACACTAACCCTAAACATACCCTAACCCTAAACCTAGCCCCAAACCTAACCCCAACCCCTAACCCTAACACTAACACTAACCCCTAACCCTAAATCTAACACTAACCTTAACCCTAACCCTAACCCTAACCTCTAAAGCTAACCCTAACCCTAAAGCCTAACCCTAACACTAACCCTAACCATAAACTCTACACTCTAACCCTAACCCTACCCAACCTTAAATCCTAAACCTAAACCTAACCCTAACCCTAACATTAACCTTAACCCTAAACTCTACACCCTAACCCTAAATCTAACCCTAATCCAACCATAGCCCTAACCCTAACCCTAACCAGAAGTCCTAACCCTACCCCTACCCATACCCTAACCCTAAACTTAACCCCAACCTTAGCCCTAGCACTATCCCTAGCTCTAACCCTATCCCTAGTGCTAACCCTAACCCTAACCCTAACCATAAAGCCTAAACCCTAACCTTAACCCTAACCCTAAACCAACCCTAACCCTAACACAAACCATAACCCCTAGCCGTACCGCTTCCCCGTCCTCTACCCCTACCCCTACACATAACCCTAACCCCTAACCCTAGGCCTAACCCTATCCCTAGCCCTAACCCTAACCCTAAACATAACCCTAACCCTCAGCCTAAACCCTAAAACAGAACACTAACGCTAACCCTAACCCTAACACTAAATCCTAAATCTAAACCTAACCTAACTCTAAACACTAACCCTAACCCTAACCTTAGCACTAGCTGTAGCCTAGCCCTAGCGCTAGCCAACACCCTATCCCTAGCCCTAGCCCTAACCCTAAACCTAACCCTAACCCTAAACCCTACACCTAACCCTAACACTAAACCCTGTACACTAACATTAACCCTTACCCAAATGCTAACCCAAACCTATCATTAACCCTAACACTCACCCTACACCCAAACCACATCTCTACACACCTTACCCTTCCTGTAACGCTACCCTAACACAACACTAACCTAACCATAAACCTGACCCTGTCCCTTAACCCTAAACCTAACCCTAACTCTAAACACTTACCCTAACCCTAATTTAACACAACCCTAACCCTAAAGCTAGCCCTCCACCGTAACCACCAATATTAACACTAACCCTAATTCTAACCCCAAACCCTGACCCTAACTCCAACCCTATTATAAACCTAACCCTAAACCTAAACCTCTTCTAACCCTAATCCTGACAGAATGCTTTAACTCTAAAACTAACCCTAACCCCAACCCCAACCCTAACCCTAACTCAACCCTAAACATAACCCTAACACTAACCCTAACCCTAAACTCTATCCCTCAACCTAACCATAACCCTAAACCTAACCGTAACCCTAACCATAACAGAAACCCTAACCCTAACCCCTGGCTCCTAACCCTAAGAGTAACCCTAACCCTAACACTAATCCTAACCCTAACCCTAAACTCTAACACTAACCCACTAACCCTAACCCTAAACCCTAACCCTAACCCTAACCTTAGCACTAGCCGTAGCCCCAGCCCTAGCACTAGCCCTTACCCTATCCTTAGCCCTAGTCCTAACCCTAAATCTAAATTTCTTCTACCCTAACCCTAACAGTAACACTAACCCTAACCCTAACCACAACCCCAACCCTAACCCTAAACATACCTAACCCTAAACCCTAACCCGAAGCCCTAACCTAACCCCAACCTAAAACCTACTCTAACCCTAATCCTAACCCTACCTTAAACCTAACCCCAACCCTAACCGTAACCCTAACACTAACACTAAACCCAACTCTAACCTAAACTCTAACCCTAAACCTAATGCTCACCCCTAAACCTCAACGCTAACCCTAACACTAAATACTAAACCTATCCCAACCTAAAGCCTTATCCTAACCCTAACCCCCCTAACACTAACCTAACAGTAACACTAACCCTATCCCTAAATCCTAACCCTAACCCAAACCTTGTTGTAACACCAACCTAGCGCCTAACCTAACGCTAATCCAAACCCCAACCCTACACCTAACCCTACTTAACCTAAAACTAACCATATCCCTATCCCTGAACCCTAACCCTTACACCTAACCCTAGCTAGCCCTAGCCCTCAACCCTCTCCTTAAACCCTAACCATAACCCTAACAAAACCCCGACCCTAAACCTAACCCTAACCTTAACCCTAACCCTACCTCGTCTAACCCTAACCCTAAACCAACCCCTACCCTAAACTTATCCCTATCCCTAACCCTATCCCTATCCCTAACACTCCACACAACCCTAAAATAACCCTAATCCTAACCCTAACCCCAACTCGTCTAACACTAACCCTAAACCTATCCCTAACACTCAACCCTACCCTTAATCCTAACACTAACCCTACCCTAACCCTATCCCTAATCCCTAATCCCTAACCCTAACCCCAACCCCATCCCTAACCCTAACCGTACCTAACTGTAACCTAACTCTAACCATAACCCTAAATCTAGCCCAAACCCTAACCCTAACGCTAACCCTTACCACAACCCTAACATTGACCGAACTCTAACACTAACACTAACCCTTACCCTATCCCTAAGCCTAAACCCTAACCCTAACCCTAAACTCTAACCCTAACCCTATCACTAACACTAACCCTAACCCTAAACCTAAACCCCATCCGCAACCCTAACCTAAACACTAACCCTAACCCTATCATAAACCCTGAAACCTAAACCAAACCCCTAACCAAACCCTAATCCTTACCCTTACCCAAACCCCAACACATAACGCAACCCCTAACCCTAACCCCCAACCCCAATCTGAACCCAAACCCTAATCCTAAACCCTAAACCATAACCCTAACCCTAACCCTAACCCAACTCTAACCCCAACCCTAACCCCTAACCCTATCCCTTACTCTAACTCTCACCAGTAAATTCTAAACCCTAACACTAACCCTAGCCCTAAATACTAACACTAACCCTAATCCTTACACAACAATAAAACCAACCGTAACCCTAATCCCAACCCATTCCCCTACCCCTACCCCTACACCCGAACCCTAACCATAACCGTAACCCCTAACCTAAACCTAACCCTACCACTACCCTCCCTCTAAGACCTACCCCTAAACCATAACCCTAACCTAACCCTAACCCCCAACACTTACCCCCTATCCCTAACCCTAACCCCTAATCCTAATCCCAATCAATAACCCTAACCCTAACCGTAACCATAAAAGCTAACCCTAACCCAAACACTAACCCAACCCAAACCCTAACTAACCTAAACCCTAACCCAACCCTAACTCCTAATCCTAACCCAACCCTGAATATAACCATAAACCCTAACCCTCAAACCTAACACTAACCCCTAAACCTAACCCTACCCCTAACCCTAATCCTAACCCTATCCCTAAACACTAACCCCCAACCCTAACCCCAACCCTAAACCCTAACTCTAACCTAACACTAACCCTAAACATAAACCCCAAAACTATACCGTAACTCTATCCCTAACCCGGAACCAACCCTAACCTAATGCCAACCCTAACCGTAACCCCAACTCCTACCCCTACCCTTAACACAACCCCTAACTCTAGCCCCAACACTAAACCCCAACCCTAAACCTAACCCTAACACCTAACCCCAACGCTAACCATAACCCTAAACCTAACACTAACCCTACCCCCACCCCTAAGCCCTACCCCTAAAGCCATAACCCTAAGCCCCAACACTAAACCCTAACCCTAACGCTAACCCCTAACCCTAACCCCAACACCTACCGCTATCCCTAACCCTAACCCTAACCCTACCCCTAACCCTACCCCTAACCCTAACCCTCACGCTAACTCTAACACTAACCCTAAGCATATCAGTAACCCTAAACTTATCCGAACCCTAACAATAAACCAACTCTAATATTTACCTTAACACTAACACTAACCCATACCCTAACCCTAACCCTAAACCCTAACCCTAACCCTAACCATAACACTAACCTGAAACCTAACCCTAACTCTAAAACCTAACACTAAAAACTAACCCCTAAACCCTAACCTAACCCTAACCCTAGCCTAGCCCTACCACTAGCTCTGGGCCTAACCTATCCTTGGGCCTAAACCTACCTTGACCCTTAACTCTAACCCTAAACCCTAAAACTAACCCTAACCCTAACCCAACCCTAACCAAAACCTAACCCTAACCACAAACCATACCCCTACCCTTACACCTACCCCTAAACCTAACGAAACCCTAACATTAACCTTCACGCTAACCCTAACACTAACCCTAACCCTAAACCTAAACCTAGCCCTAACCCCAATCCTAACACTAACACTAATCCAATCACTAACCCTAACCCTAAACCCTAACCCCATCCCTAACCTAACAATAACCCTCAACCCTAAACCCTAAGACTAACACTATCCCTAACCCAATCCTGAACCTAACCCTAACTCCAACCCATACCCTACCCCTACCCTAACCCCTAACCTAACCCTAAACCAATCCCTAAACCCTAATCCCTAACCATAACCCTAACCCCTAAACACTAACCCTAACTCTAACCCTAACCCTAACTCTAACCCCAACCCTAACTCTTCTAACCCTAACCTAACCCGAACCTAACCTAATCCCTAACCTAACCATAAACACTAACCCTAACCCTAACCCTAACCCAACCCTAACCCTAACCTTAACTTGCCTAACCCCAACCCCAAACCTCACCCTTACCCTAACCCTACCCTAATCCTAACCTAACCCTAACCCTAACCCTAACCCCAACACTATCACCAAACCCTAATCCCTCACGCTGACCCTAACCCCTAACACTAACCCTAACCCTAACCATAACACAAACTTAACCCTAACCCTAACCCTAACCCTCAACATTAACCCTAAACACAAAACCCTAACCCTAATCCTAACACTAACCTTAACCCTAAATCCCAATGGTAACCCTAAACCTAGCCATAGCCATAGCCCCAGACAATACCTATCCCTAGCCCTACCCTAACCTTAAACCTAGCCTAACCTAATGCTAACCCTAAACCATAACCCCAACTCCTAACAGTAAACCCTAACCTAACTCTAACCTAAACCCTAACCCTAACCTAACTCCAAACCCAACCCTAACCCTAACACTAACCCCTAACCCTAACCCTAATACTAAACCTATACCCAACCCTAACCCTAAACTTAACACTAAACTTAACCTCAACCCTAACCCTAATCAAACCATAACCTCAACCCTAACCCAACCCCTAACCCAACCCTAACCCCAAACCCAACACTAACCAAAACTCCTAATCCTACCCCCTAATCCTAACCCTAACTCTAACTGTAACCATAGCCCAACCCAACCCCAACCCCAACCCTAACACTAACCTCAACACTAACACTACTCATCTAAACCTCAAACATAACCCAACCCTACCCCTACCCCTACCCTTAACCCCTAAACCCAACCCAACTCTACCCCTACCCCTAACCCTAACCTTAACCTCAACTCAACCCTACACCTAACCTAAAATTAACCCTAAAACTCACCCAACCCTAACACTAACCCTAGCCCTAGCCCCCAGACCTACACTCCAGCCTTAGCCCCAGATGTCACCCTAGCACTATCCTAACCCCAACCCTAAACTCTAAACCCGAACCCTAACCCTAACCCTAAACCTAACACTAAACAAAACTCCTAATCCTACCCCTAATCCTAACCCTAACTCTAACTGTAACCCTAACCCTAACCCCAACCCAATCCTTCCCCTAACCCCTAAAGTTAACCTAAAACCTCACCCAACCCTAACACTAAGCCCAGCCCTAGCCCCAGACCTACACCCAGCCCTAGCCCCAGATGTCACCTTAGCACTATCCCTAACCCTAACCCTAAACTCTAAACCCGAACCTAACCCTAACCCTAAACCTAACACTAACCAAAACTCCTAATCCTACCCCTAATCCCAACACTAACTCTAAATGTAACCCCTAACCCTAACCCTAACCCCTAACCTCACCCTAATCCTAACCATAACCCTAACCCCTAACCCCACCCTAACCCCAACCCTAACCCTAAACCAACACTAACCAAAATTCCTAATCCTACCTAATCCTAACCCTAACTCTAACTGTAACTATAACCCTAACCTAAACCTAACCTAATCCTAACCCTAACACTAACCCTCAACACTAACACTAACTCATCTAAACCTAAACATAACCCAACCCTACCCCACCCCTACCCTTAACCCTAAACCTACCCCAACCCTGCCCCCACACCTAACCCTAACCTAAACTCTAACCCAACCCTACCCCTAACCTAAAGTTAACCTAAAACTCACCCAACCCCCAACACTAACCCTAGCCCTAGCCCCAGACCTACACCCCAGCCCCTAGCTCCTAGATGTCACCCTAGCACTATCCCTAACCCTAACCTAAATTCTAAGACCCGACCCCCTAACCCTAACCCTAAACCAACGCTAACCACAACCCCTATCCCTACCCTCAAACCTAACACTAACCTAACTGTAGGCCTAGGCCTAGCACTAGCATTAACACTAACCCTAACCCTAACTCAACCCTAATCCTAACCGTAACCCCTAACCTCAATCCTAACCCTACCCTTAACCTAATTCTAACCCTTTCCCCAAAACCCCTGAACCCCTAACCCTCAATCTGACCTAAACACTAACCCTAACCCTAACCCTAACACTAACCATAACCCTAACCCCTAACCCCAACTCAAAACTTAACACAAACCCCAACCCCAACCCTAACCCTAACCCTAACCCTAACTCTAACTGTAACCATAACCCTAACCCCAAGCCTAACCTAACCATAACCCTAACCCTAACTCTAACCCCTAACACTAACTCGTCTAAACCTAAACATAACCCAAACCTACCCCTACCCCTAACCTAACATAAACCTAACCCAACCGTACCCCTACACTTAACGTTAAATCTAAAACTCACCCAACCCTAACCCCAAATCCTGCACTGGCCCCAGCCCCAACCCTAGCCCCAGCCCTAGATCTAACCCTAGCACTAGCCCTAAACCTAACCAAAACCATAACCCTAAATTCTAAACCTCAACTCTAACCCAAACCAACCCTAATCACAATCTCTAACCCTACCCTTAAACTTAACACTAACTCTAAACCGTAGGCCCAGCCCTAGCCCTAGCATTAACCTAACCCTAACCCTAACCCAACCCTAAGACTAACCCTAACTCTTTCTGAAAGCCTATCTCTAAATCAGAACTCTAACCCTAACCTGAACACTAACCCTAACATTAACCTTAACTGAAACCCGACTCTAACCCTAACCCAACCCCTAACACTAACCCTAAGCACAAAACCATAACCCTACTCCTAACCTAACCCTAAACCTAAATCCTAACCGTAACCTCAAACCTAGCCGTAGCCATAGCCTTAGACAATACCTAGCCCTAGCCCTACCATAACCTTAACCTAAACCTAACCCCTAACCCTAAACTCTAACTCTAACCTAACCCAAACCCAATCCCAACCCCACACTAGCCCTAACCTTAACCCCTAACCCTAATCCTAACCCTATAACCTAACCCTAACACTAACGTTAACCTAACCGTAACCCTAACTCTAACCCTAACCCCTAACCCTAACCCCTAACCCTAACCCCAAACCTAACCCTAACTCCAAACCCAATCCTAACCCTAACCCCAACTCTAACTCAACTCTAACCCTAACCCTAACAGCAACCCCTAACCCAAACCCAAACCCCAACCGTAACCCCAACCACAATCCCAACCCTAACCCCAACCCCAATTCCAACCCCTAACCCCAACCCCAAACCTAACCCCAAACTCAAACCTAACCTAATCCTAACCCCAACCCCAAACTTAACCCCTAACCCCTAACCCCAAACCCCTAACCTAACACTAACCCTTACCCCTAACCCTAGCCTAACCCTAAACCCAACTGGTAACCCTAAGGCTAATGCTAACTCTAACACTAACCTAACCTTAAACCCTGACCCTGACCTGACCTAAACCTAACCCTAACACTAACCCTAACCCTGAACCCTAACCCTAACACTAACCCTAATGCTAACCCCTAACCCTAAACTGAACCCTAATCCTAACCCTAATCTAAAACCTAACCCTAAACACTAACCCCAGCCCTAACCCTAACCCAAAGCCCCGAGCTAACCTAACCCTAACCCTAACCTAAACCCCTTCTAACCCCAAACCCAAGAGCAACGTTAACCCTAACCCTAAACCTAACCCTAACCTTAAACCAAACCCACACTCTCACCCTCTTCCCCTAAAGCCTGACCCCCACCCCTAACACTAAACCTAACCCTCACCCTAACCTAACCCCTAACCTAGCCTAGGCCCTAACCTGGCCCCCTAACCACCTGACCTACCATCCCTAACTCAACCCTAACCCACACATACCTTAACCCAGCCCCCCTATCCCTACCCCGATCCTAAGCCTCTGCGGCCACCCTACCTCTAGCCCTAGTCCTAACATTAACCCTAACCCAACCCTAACCCTGCCCCTAACACTAACCTAAATCTCACCCAACCTAACCCCAACCCAAGCCCTAGCCCAGCCTAACCCTAGCCCTAGACCTAGATCTAATCCTAGCATTAACCCTAACCATAACTCTACCCCCTAAACTGTGACCCCAAGCCTAACCTAACCTTAACTACCTGATCCTAACCCTAACCCCAACCCTAACCATAACCCTGACCCTAACCCTAACCCTAACCAAACACCAACCCTAACCCTAACACCAACCCCAACCTAATTCCAACCACAATCCCAACCTAACCACAACTCCAATCAATTAGGGTTAGGATTAACTTTACTCTTAGGTTTAGGTTAGGGTTGGGGTCAGGGGTTAGGTTAGATTAGGGTTAGCGTTACACCCTAGGTTTAGGGTTAGGGTTAGGATCTTGGTTGGGGATAGGGTTAGGGTTTAGGGTTGGTGTTGGGGTTATGGTTGGTGTTGGGTTAGGGTTAGGGTTAGGGTGGTGTTAGGGTTAGGATAGGGTTAGGTTAGGGTAGGGTTAGGGTTAGGGGTTAGCATTACTCTTATGGTTGTGGTTGGGGTTGGGGGTTGGGGTTTGGGTTAGGTTTAGGGGGTTAGGCAGGGGATTGGGTTTGATTTGCAGGGTTAGGGTTTGTTTTAGGGTTGGGCTTAGTGTTACTGCTAGGTTTGGGTTTGGAGTTTTGTGGGTTGAGGTTAGGATTCGGGTAGGTTTAGGTGTTGGGGTTTGGGCAGGGGCAGGTTGAGGTTGGGGGGTTGGGTAGGTTAGGGTTAGGGTTAGGGTAGGGCAGGGTGGGGTAGCGTTAGCGTTGGTTATGATTAGTGTTAGAGGTAGGGGTTGAGCGGCAGGTTCAGAGTCTGCCTCGGGGTTTGGGGTTGGGGTTAGGGTGCGGTTAACATTAGGGTAGGTTAGGTTAGGGTTAGGGAGGGGTTAGGAGGGTTGTGTAGGGTTAGGGTAGAGTTAGGGTCAGGGTTAGGGTAGGGTTAGGCCAGGGGTTAGGGAGTGGGATTTAGGGGTTAGGATGGTTTAGGGGGGGGTTAGGATTGGGGTTGGGGGATTATAGTTAGGAGTTGGGGGTTGGGGTTAGGGTTGGTTGGGTTGGGGTTAAATGGTTAGGGGTTGGGGTTACTCTTAGGGGTTAGGGTTAGGGTTAGTGTTAGGCATTAGTGTTGGGGTTAGGGTTAAGATGGGGTTGGGGTTAGGGTTGGGCTTGGGGGTTAGGGTTAGGATTGGGGTGGGGTTAGGTTTGGGATTGTGGTTGGAATTAGGGTTGGGGTTGGTGTTAGGGTTAGGGTCGGTGTTTTGGGTTAGGGTTGGGGTTATGTTTAGGGATTGCGTTGGGGTTATTATTAGGGTGGGGTTAGAGGTAGAGTTTGGGTTAGGATTGGGTGCTAGGGTTAGGATTAGCGTTAGGGGTTAGGTTAGGACTGGGTTTAGGGTTAGGGTTAGGGCAGTGGTAGGGCCAGGGATGCGTGTTAGGGTTAGTGTTAGGTTTAGGGATTTTGAGTAGGGTTAGGGGTGGGCCGGTTAGGGTTAGGTTAGGATTCGGTTTAGGGTTAGGGTTAGGATTATGGTTATGGTTCTTCTAGGGATAGGTTTAAGACTAGGGCTAGGAGCTAGGTATAGGGATAGGGCTAGTGCAAGGGCTTGTGTTAAGGTTAGTGTTTAGTGTTATGGTTAGGGTTAGAGTGAAGGGTAGGGATAGGTGTAGGTGTTAGTGTTAGGGTAGGGACAGTGTTAGGGTAAGGTTAGGTTAGGGATTAGGGTTAGCGTTACGGTTAGTGCTTAGAGTTAGGGTTAGGGAAAGAGACTGGGCCTACGATATGTGTTAGGATTAAAGTTAGGGTTAGGGTCAGAGTTAGGCCTAGGTCTAGGGTTTTGGGTAGGGGTAGGGTAGGGTTGGTGTTTTGTTTTGGTTTAGGGTTAGGGTTAGCGTTACTATGAGTTTATTGTTATGGAGGGTTAGGATTTGGGGTTATGGTTAGAATAGGCGTGAGGGCTGGGGTTAGGGGTAGGTTTAGGGGTTGTAGTTAGTGTTAGGGTTAGGGTTAGGTTATTGTTAGGGGTCGGTTAGGGTTAAGGTAAGGTTAGTGTTTAGTGTTAGCGTTAAGGTTAGGTTTATGGTTTAGTGTTTAGTGATAGGGTTATGGTTAGGGTAGGGTAATCATGCAGGTAGGTTTGGGGGTTGTGGTTAGGGTTAGGGATAAGGTTACGGTTAGTTTACGGTTAGGGGTAGAGGTTGAGGCTTAGGTCAGGTTTAGGCCGAGTTTTGGTAAGGGTTGGGGTTAGCGGTTAGGGTTGGAGGAGGTAGTGTTAGGGGTTAGGGTTTGGTATTGGGTTATGTTAGGGTTCAGTGTAAGGGCTGGGGTTTGAGTTAGGGTTAAGGGTTAGGGTTGAGTGTATGTTTGGGGATAGGGTTAGGGATAGGGGGCTAAGGGTAGGGTTAAAGGTATATGTGGGTTGGGGTTAGGGTTAGGTGGTAGTGTTGGGTTAGGGTTAGGGTTATAGGTTATGATTACGTTTGGGGGGGTTGGGGGTTAGGGTAGGTCCAAGTTTCAGCGTTAGGGTTAGTGGTGGTAGGATTAGGGTTAGGGTTAGTGTTGGGATGGGGTTAGGGTTAGCATTGGGGGTTAGTGTTAGGTTTAGGGGTTAGGGTTGGGTTAGGGTTAGGGTTGGCATTGGGTTTTGCGGTTGGTGTTAGGGTTGGGATTAGGGTTAGGTTTAGGATTAGGATTAGGGTTTAGGGTTAGGGGTTAGGATTAGGGTCTAGCGTTACAGGTTTAAGGTTAGAAGAGGGTTTGGGTTGGGGTTAGGGACCAGTGGATCTTAGTTGGGGTTAGGGTTAGGGTCAGGTTAGGAGTTGGGGTTAGTTTTAGGATTAGGGTTTGGGGTTAGGATTAGCTGTAGCGTTATGGTTTGGGTTAGCGTTACTCGAGGGTTTAGTGTTAGAAGAGTGTTTAGGTTGAGGTTAGGGTTAGGTTAGGGTTAGGGGATTTTGTTTAGTGTTAGGGTTAGGGGTAGGATTGCGTTCCTCTTAGGTTTAAGGTTGGGGTTAGGGTTAGGGAGGTTAGAGGATTAGGGTTGAGGGTTGGGATTAGGGTTAGCGTTACAGGTTTAGGGTTGAGAGAGGTTTGGGGTTAGGGTTAGGATTTAGGGGTCTTGGTTAGGGTTAGGGTTAGGTTAGGTTAGGTTTAGGGTTTGTGTTAGGGATTAGCCTAGGGTTAGGTTAGCTTAGGGTTAGGGGTTAGGGTGCTTTACTCTTAGGTTTAGGGTTAGGAAGAGGCTTAGGTTAAGGTGAGGTTTAGGATTGGGGGTTTGTTCTAGGGTTAGGGTTTAGGGTTGGGGTTAGTGTTAGGGGTTAGGGTCAGGGGCTTGGGTTTAGGGTTAGCGTTCGTTTCAGGGGTTAGTGTTGGGGGTTGGGTTTAGGGGTTGGGGTCAGGGGTCAGGGTCACGGTCAGGGTCAGGGTTTAGCATTAGGATTAGCGTTAGGGTTAGGGTCAGGTTTCAGGTTAGGCTTAGGGGTTCAGGGTTAGTGTTAGGGGTAGGTTTACGGGGTTAGGATGAGGGTCAGAGTCAGGATTAGGGGTAAGGGTTAGGGTTAGGTTTGGGTAGGGGTTAGGATTGTCGTTGTGGTGAGGGTTGGGATTGGGGTTCGGATAGGGGTTAGGGGTTGGGGTTAGGGTGGGGGTTGGGGGTTGGGTTTTCGGAAGTTAGGGTTGTGTTGGTATTAGCGTTAGCATTGGAGTTAGGGTTGGGGTTAGGGGTTGGTGTTAGGGTTAGGGTTAGGACTAGGGGCTAGGGCTATGGTTGGGGCTAGAGTAGGGATAGGGTTAAAGTTAGGAGTTGGGTGGAGTTTTAGGGTTAGGCGTTGGGGTGGTGGGTCAGGGGTTGGAGTTTGGGTTAAGAGTGGGATTATGGGTAGGGGTGAGTTGGGTTGGGTTTGGGGTTGGGGGAAAGGGTAGGTGTGGATTAAAGGTATTTGTGGGTTAGGGGTTGGGGGTTGGGTTGGGGTTAGGGTTGGGTTTAGGTTTAAGGTTAGTGTTGAGGGTTCGGGGTCCCAGGGTTAACATTACTCTTGAGTTTGGGATTAGAGGGTTTAGGGTTAGGATTAGGGTTAGGGTTAGGAGTTTTGGTTGGGGTTGGGGGTGGAGTTAGGTATGGGTAGGGTAGGGGTTAATTGTATTTTGTGGTCAGTTTGGGGTGGTTAGGGTTAGTGGTTGGGGGTTGGGGGTTGGGAGTTCAGGTTCGGTGGGGGTTGGGTTAAGGGGTTAGGAATTAGGGTTAGATTGGGGTGGTTAAATAGGATTAGGGGTTGGGGTTGGGGTGGGGGTAGTTTGGGGTTTCCGGGTTTGGGTTGGGAGTTAGGGGTTCGGTTTAGTGTTGGGGTTGGGGTTCAATGTTGAGTTTTGGGTTAGGGGTGGAGGTTAGGGTTAGGGGTTAAGGATTAGGCGTTGGGGTTGGGGGTATGGGTTAGCATTTTACTCTTGGGTTTGGGTTTAGGGGTTTGGGGTTGGGGTTAGGGTTCAAAAAGGTTTTGGTTAGGGTTAAGAGTTAGTGTTGGGGTTGGGTTAGGTTAAGAGGTTAAGATAAGGTTTGGTGTTGGGGTTGGGGTTGGTGTTGGGGTTGCTGTACTCTTGGGTTTGGGTTTGAAGAGGTTTGGGGTTGGTTTTTGGTTAGGGTTAGGGTTGGGGGTTTTGGTTAGGGTAAGGTTCTGTTTGGGTTTGGGGGTTAGGGTTAGTCTTAGTGTTGGGTTAGTATCAGGTTTTCGGTTAGGTTTGGGGGTTTGGGGTGGAACCAGGGTGAGGGTTAGGGGTTGGGATTAGGGTTTAGGGGTTAGGGTCAGGGTTAGGTTTGGTGGTTAGTGTTAGGGATTAGTGTTAGGTCGGGGTTAGGGTTAAGGTTAGTGGTAGGGTTAGGGGGTTGTCGTTAGGGTTGGGGATGGTTAGTGTTGGTGTTGTTTTTGGGTTAGGTTTAATGTTTAGGGTTGGGGTTAGGGTTAGAGTTCGAGATAGGCTTATGTTTGGGTTAGCGTTGGAGATCTAGCTTCGTTAGGTTTGTGTTAAAGTTCACGGTTTAGGATTGGGATTAGGGGTTAAAGTTAGGAGTTAGGTTTGGGGTTGGGTTAGCCGTTATGTTTAGGGTTAGGTCTAGGGGCTGGGATATGGTTAGGGCTGGGGCTAGAGCTTGGGCTGGGGCTGGGGTTACGGTTGGGTTAGGGATAGAGTTAGGGTAGGGGTTAGGGTTGGATTGGGTTTGGGGTTGGTGTTTAGGTTTGGGGTTGGGGTTAGTGTTGATTTTGGGTTTAGGGTTGGGGGTTAGGGTTAGAGGGGTAAGGTTAGGGGGTTGTGGTTGGTCTTATGTTTGGGGATAGGGATTGGTTTGGGTTAATGTTGGGAGTTGGGTTTAGTGTTTAGTGTTGGGGTTAGGGTTAGGGTTTAGGGTTTAGGGATGGGTTTACGTTTAGTGTTGGGTTAGCGTTAGGAGTAGGGGTATGGATGGGGTGGTGGTAAGTTTGGGATTAGTGTTAGCGTTGGTTTGTGTTGGGGTTAGGGGTAAGGGTAGGTAGATGGGTAGTGCTAGGTTTAGGGTTAGGAATTAGACGAGTTGGGGTTAAGATTGGGGTTAGGGTTACAGTTAGGGTTAGGTTTTATGGGTCAGGTTTCGGGTTAGTGTTAGGGTTAGTGTGAGGGATTAAGTTTAGGGTTACGTTTGAATTAGGGTTAGGTGTTAGGTCTATGGTTGGGTGTTAGCACTAGGGATAGGGGGTAGAGGTAGGGGGTAAGGGCATTGGTTGGGGTTAGGGATGGGGTTAGGGTTGTGTTGGGGTTAGGGTTTGGGGTTTGGGGTTAGTGTTAATGTTATGGTTAGTGTTAGGGCTAGAAATAGGGTTAGGGCTAGGGCTTGGGCGAGGTTAGGGTTATGGTTGGGGTTTGGCTAAGGTTAGGGTTAGGATTAGGGGTTAGGGTTTAGGGTTAGTGTTAGGGGTTGGGGTTAGGGTTAGGGTGGGTTTGGGTCAAGGTTAGGGGTTAGGGTTACAGTTAGGGTTTTGGGTTTTGGGGTGCCGGTTATGGTTAGGGTTACTGCTAGGGTTAGGTCAGGGCTGGGGCTAAGGGTTAGTGCTGGGCCAGGAGCTAGGGATAGGGTTAGGGTTGGGTTAATTTGGGTTAGTGTTAGGGGGTAGGGGTAGGGCTGGGGTTGGGTTAAGGTTAGGGGTTAGGGCTAAGGGTAGGGTTGGGTTAGGTTTAGGGTAAGGGGCAGGGGGGAGGAGTCAGGCTCAAGGTATGTGTGGTTTGGGGTTAGGGTTAGGGTTAGGGGTTTGGGTTAGGGTGAGGGTTGGGGTTTGGTTTAGGGTTAGGGTTAGGTTTGGGGTTGGGTTTAGCATTACTCTTAGGTTTATGGTTAGAAGAGGTTTTGGGTTGAGGGTTAGGGGTTAGAGCTGGGTGTTTTGGTTAGAGTTGGGGTTGGGGGTTAGGGGTTAGGGCCAGGGGTAAGTGTTGGGGGTTAGGGATTGGGTTAGGTTTCAGGGCTGGGGTTGACCTCAGGTTTTGGGTTGGGTTTAAGGTTTAGGGTTAGGGTTAGGGTTAGGATTGGGGTTGGGGTTAGGGTTGGGATTGTGCTTGGTGTTGGGTTTTTGGGGGTTGGGTTAGGGTTAGGGTTGGGGTTTTGGTTAGGGTTAGGTTTGGGGTTATGGTTAGGGTTGGGTTTTGGGTTAGGTTTGAGGGGTTGGGGTTGGGTTAGGTTAGGGGTTGGTGTTGCGGTTAGGGGTTGGCGTTAGGGGTTGGGTTAGGGTTTGGTTAGGGTTAGGGTTAGTGATTGGGTTGGGGTTGGGGTTAGGGTTTGGTTTAGGGTTGGGGTTAGGGATTCAGGTTAGGGTTAGGGTTAGTATTGGGGTTATGGCTCTGTCTAGGGATGGGTTTGGGACTAGGGCTGGTGTTAGGGGCTAGGGATAGGGCTAGAGCTAGGGCTGAGTGTTCGGGTGAGTGTTTACTGTTATGGTTGGGGTTAGGAGTGAAGTGTAGGGATAGGGTTAGGGATTAGGGTTGGGGTTGGGGTTAGGAGTTTAGGACAGAGTTAGGTTTAACGTTAGGGTTAATGTTAGGGTAGGGGTAGGGATAGGGGTGGTGGTTAAGGTTAGGATTAGTGTTAGGGTTAGGGTTGTTTTGTGGTTAGGGAGTAGGGGTAGGTAGATGGGTAGTGGTAGGTTTGGGGTTGGGGTTAGACGAGTTAGGGTTAAGATTAGGGTTAGGGTTATGGTTAGGGTTAGGGGTTAATGGTCAGGTTTCGGGTTAGGGTTAGAGTTAGTGTTCCAGGGTTAGGATTGGGTTAGCGTTGATGGGGTTGGGTTTTGGGTTTATGGTTAGGAGTTAGGGTTAGGGATAGGGGTAGGGTAGGGGTGGGGGCATTGTTGGGGTTGGGGATGGGGTTAGGGTTGTGTTAGGGTTAGGGTTTGGGTTGGGGTTAGTGTTATGCTTAGTGTTAGGGATAGGGATGAGTTTAGGGCTAGGGCCGTTGGGTTGGGGTTATAGTTAGGGTTTATGTTTAGGTTAGGGTTAGGATTAGGGTTACGGTTTAGGGTTAGTGTTGGGGGTTGGGATTGGGGTTAGGAGGTGGGAGTTAAGGTTGGGTTTAGGGTTGGGTTAGGTTTGGGGGTTGGGGGTAGGGTTATGGCTGGGGTTGGTGCTAGGGGTCGAGGTCCTAAGGCTAGGGCTAGTGTTGGGGCGGCTAGGGCCAGGGGTTAGGGTTGGGGTTGGGTGGGATTGGGGTTGGGGTGAGGGTTGGGGGGTAGGGTTGGGTTGGGATCAGGTTAGGGTTAGGGCTAGAGGCAGGGTTGGGTTAGGTTTGCGGTTAGGGTGGGGATAGGTGTCAGGTTAAAGGCCCGGTGTGGGTTAGGGGTTAGGGTTGATTTTAGGGTGGGGGTTAGGGAGGGGTTAGGGTTGGGTTAGGGTTGGGGGTTAGGGATTCCCAGGGTTGGGGTTGGGTGGTTGGGGTTGTTATGAGGGATTGGGAGTGTTGGTTGGGGTTGGGGGGCAGGGTTTGGGTGAGGGAGTTGGGGTTTGGTTTAGGGTTAGGGTTAACGTTGCTCTTAGGTTTGGGGTTAGAAGGGTAGGTTTGGGGTTGGGGTTAGGGTTAAGCGCAGGGTTTTGGTTAGGGGTTAGGGTTGGGGTTATGGTTGGGGTTGGGGTTAGGGTTGGGTTGGGGGTTGGGTTCCGTTTAGGGTTGGGGTTAGTGTTAGGGTTAGTGTCAGGGTTAGGGTTGGGTTAGGGTTTAGGGTTAGGGTTAGTGTTAGGGGTTAGGTTTGGGGTCAGGGTCAGGGTCAGGGTCAGGTTAAGGTTAGGGGTTGCAGCGTTAGGGTTAGCGTTAGCGTTAGGGTTACGTTAAGTTTAGGGTTAGTGTTAGGGGTTAGTGGTTAGGGGTTGAGTGTTAGGGTTAGGGGTTTGGGGTTAGGGTTAAGTTGAGGTTAGGGTTAGGGGTTAGGAGTTAGGGTTAGGTTTGAGGTTGGGTTAGGTTTGGAGTTGGGGGTTAGGGGTTGGAATTGGGGTTGGGGTTGGGGTTGGGATTGTGGTTGGGGTTGGGGTTGGGATTTGGTTTGGGTTAAGGTTGTGGTTGGGGTTGGGGTTAGGGTTAGAGTTGGGGTTTAGGGTTAGGATTGGGTTTGGGGTTAGGGTTGGGGTTGGGGGTTGGGGTTGGGTTAGGAGTTAGGGTTGGGTGTTGGGGTTAGGGGTTTCAGGTTGGGTTTAGGGGTTAGGGGTTGGGGTTAGGGTTAGGGATTGGGGTTATGGATAAGGTTAGGGTTAGGGGTTGGGATTAGGGTTAGGAGTTACGGGTTGAGGTTGGGATGGGGTTACGGTTAGGGTTGGGGTTGGGTTATGGGGTTAGGATTAGGTTAGGGGTTAGGGTTAGGGTTGGGTGTTGGGGTTGGGGTTGGGTTTGGGTTTAGGGTTCGAGGTTGGGGTTTGGGGTTAGTGTTACGGTTATTGTGGGGGCTAGGGCTAGGTATTGTCTAAAGCTATGGCTACGGTGCCCGGTTTAGGGTTTCGGTTAGGATTTGGGTTTAAGGTTAGTGGTTGGGAGTAGTTTTAGGGTTTTGAGTTTAGGGTTGGTGTTAGGGCTTGTGTTAGGGTTAGGTTCAGGTTTCGGTTGGGTTAACGTTAAGGTTAGTGTTCAGGGTTGGGGTTAGAGTTCTGGTTTAGTGATGGCTTTCAGAAGAGTTAGGGTTGGTGTTCGGTGTTTGTTTGGGGATAGGGTTAGGGTTGGGGTTAGTGCTATGGCTGGGGATAGGGCTAGGGCTGGTGCTAGGGCTACAGCTACAGCTGGGGCTAGGATTGGTGTAAGGCTTAGGTTTAGGGTTAGGGTTAGGATGAGGTTGAGATTTTTAGGGTTTAGGGTTATCGTTGGGGTTAGTGTTAGGGTTAGGACAGGGTTGGGTTTGGGGTTAGGTGTAGGGTTAGGGTTGGTGTTGGAGTTTGGGGGTTGGGGTTAGGATTGGTGTTAGGTTTGAGGGTTACTGTTAGAGTAAGGAGTTAGGGTTAGGATTAGGGTTTCGATTGTGGTTGGGGTTACGGTTGGGTTTGGGGTTAGGGGTTGGGGTGAGGGATGGTGTTTGGTGTTAGGGTTAGTGTTAGGGTTATGGTTAGGGTTGAGTTAGGGTTGGGGTTGGGGTTGGGGTTAGTGTTAGGTTTAGGGTTAGCATTCTTTCAGGATTAGGGTTAGAAAGGGTTTAGGTTTAGGGGTTAGGTTTATAATAGGGTTACAGTTAAGGTTGGGGTTTGGGGTTAATATTGGGGTTAGTGTTAATATTGGTGATTACGGTGAGGTTAGCTTTGGGGTTGGGGTTGTGTTAGCATTAGGGTTAGGAAAGTGTTTGGGATTAGGGTTGGGGTTTAGGGATAAGGGACAGGGTCAGGTTTATGGTTAGGGGTTAGTGTTGTGTTAGGGTTAGGGTTACAGGAAGGATAAGGGTTAGGGGTGCGGTTTGGGTATAGGGTGAGTTTAGGGTTAAGGAGAGGTTTGGGTTAGCTGTGGGTTAGGGTTAAGGTTAGTGTACAAGGTTTAGTGTTAGGGTTGGGTTTGGGGTTTAGGGTTAGGGTTGGGGTTAGGGCTGGGGCTAGGGATAGGGTAATAGCTGGTGCTGGGGTTGGGGCTGCGACTGGTGCTAAGGTTAGGGTTAGGGTTAGTGTTTAGGGGTTGGGTTGGGGTTTAGATTTGGGTTTTGGAGGGTTAGGGTTAGGGTTAGCTTTAGTGTTCTGTTTTGGGGTTTAGGCTGAGGTTGGGGTTATGTTTGGGGTTGGGGTTAGGGCTAGGGATAGGGTTGGGGCTAGGGTTGGGGTTGGGGGTAGGGGGTTAGGGAGATGTGTAGGGGTAGGGGTAGGGGGCGAGCGGTGCGGCTGGGGGTTATGGTTTGTGTTAGGGTTAGGGGTTGGGTTGGGGTTAGGGTTAGGGTTAGGGTTTAGGCTTTATGGTTGGGGTTGGGGTTGGGGTTAGTGCTAGGGATAGGGTTAGAGCTAGGAACAGTGCTAGGGCTAATGTTGGGGTTAGGTGGGTTAGGGGTATGGGTAGGGGTGGGGTTAGGACTTCTGGTTGGGGTTGGTGTTGGGTTATGGTTGGATTAGGGTTAGGTTAGGGGTTGGGGTGTAGAGTTTAGGGTTAAGGTTAATGTTAGGGTTAGGGTTTGGGGTTAGGATTAGGTTTAGGTTTGGGATTTAAGGTTAGGGTAGGGTTGGGGGTTAGGGTGTAGAGTTTATGGTTTGGGGTTAATGTTAGGGGTTAGGCTTTAGGGTTGGGGTTAGCTTTAGGGGTTAGGGGTTAGGGTTAGGGTAAAGTTGCTTTTAGATTTAGGGTTGGGGTTGGTGTTGGGTGTTGGGGTTAAGGTTGGGGTTGGTGTTGGGGTTCGGGTTAGGTTTAGGGGTTGGGGTATGTTTAGGGTTAGGGTTGGGGTTGTGGTTGGGGTTAGGGTTGGTGTTACTGTTAGGGTTAGGGTTAGAAATTTGGGTGGGGGTTGGGGCTGGGGCTGGGATGGGGTGGGGCTGGTGCTGGGCTGGGGCTATGGTTAGTGCTAAGGTTGGGGTTAGGTTTAGGGTTTGGGGTTGGGGTTGGGGTTGGTGTTAGAGTTTGGGATTATGGTTAGGATTAGTGTTAGGATTAGGGGTTACTCTTGGGGTTGGGAGTTGGGGTTGGGGTTAGGCTTACAGTTGGGGTTAGGGTTTATGGTTAGGGATTAGGGTTAGTGTTAGTATTGGTGGTTACGGTGAGGATAGCATTAGGGTTAGTGTTGTGTTGGCATTAGGGTTAGGGTAAGTGTTTAGGGTTGGGGTTGGGGTAGGTTTAGGGTTTAGGGATAGGGTTAGGGTTATGGTTAGTGTTGGTGTTGTGTTAGGGTTGGGGCTACGGGTAGGGTAAGGGTAGGGGTATGGTTTGGGTGTGGGGTAGGTGTTAGGGTGAGGATAGGGTTGGGTTAGCATTTGCTGGGGTTAGGGTTAGGGTATAGGGTTTGGGGTTGGGGTTAGGGTTAGGGTTTACAGTTTAGGGTTAGGGTTAGTGTTAGTGTTAGGGCTAGGGATAGGGATAGGGTGGGGCTGGTGCTAAGTCTGGGGCTACGGATGGTGCTAAGGTTAAGGATTAGGTTGAGTGTTTGGGGTTAGGGGTTGGGTTTGGGTGTAGGATTTGGGGTTAGGGTGAGGGTTGACGTTAGTGTTGGGTTTTAGGGGTTTGAGGCTTGGGCTTGGGGTTGGGATTGGGGTTGGGGGTAGGGCTAGGGATAGGGTTAGGGCTAGGGTTAGGGGTAGGGGTAGGGGTTAGGGTTATGTGTAGGGGTATGGGAAGCGGTATGGCTAGGGGTTAGGGTTAGTGTTTGGGGTTGGGGTTGGGTTGGGGTTAGGGGTTAAGTGGGGTTTAGGGTTTAGGATTGGGGTTGGGGTTAGGGTTAGGGATAGGGATGGGGTTAGAGCTAGGGATGGTGCTGGGGCTAGGGTTGGGGTTGGGGTTGGGATTAAGTTTGGGGTTGGGTTTGGGGGTAGGGGGTGGGTTAGGACTTCTGGTTGGTTTGGGGATTGGGTTATGTTTGGATTAGTGTTAGGGTTAGGGTTAGGGTGTAGGGATTTGGGGTTAGGGTTAGGGGTTAGGCTTAGGCTTTAGGTTTAGGGTTAGCATTAGGGGTTAGGGTTAGGGTTGGGTTAAGGTTAGTGTTGGGTTTGGGTTAGCATTAATGTTAGTGTTAGTTACAGTGTTAGTGATGGGGTTAGGGTTGGGCTTGGTGTTGGGGTTAGGGTTAAGTTTGGGGTTGGGGTATGTTTAGGGTTAGGGTTGGGGTTGGGTTTGGGTTTAGGGTTATGGTTGGTGTTACTGTTAGAGTTAGGGTTAGAAGAGTTTAGATTTAGGGTTGGGGGTTAGGGGGGGGTTATGGTTGGGGTTGGGTAGGGTTAGGGTTAGGGTTGTGGTTTGGGTTGGGGTTGTGGTTGTGGTTAGCTTTACTGTTAGGATTAGGTTTAGAAGGGTTTACGTTTAGGGTTAGGGTTAGAATAGGTTTGGGGTTAGGATTAGGGCATTAGGGTTACGATTAGCCTTTGGGAATTTTGGGGTTAGGGTTAGGGTTAGGGTTCAGTTAGGGCTAAGGTTAGGGTTAGAGTTAGGGTTGGGTTGGGGCTAGGGTTAGTATTCAAGTAGGGTTAGGGCTGGGGATAGGGTTGGGGGTAGGGTTAGGTATAGGTTTTGGGGTGAGGGTTACGGGTAGGGATAGGGGAAGGGATATGGCTTCGTGTTGGGGTTAGGGTTAGGGTTGAGGCTTGGGGTTTGGGGGTTGGGGTTAGGGTTGGGGTTAGGATTAAGTTTAGGGTTGGGGGTTGGGGTTAGGTTTAGGATTAGGTTTGGGGTTAGGGTAGGGTTAGGGATCTTGTTGGCATTGGGTTTAGCATTGGCGTTAGGTTTAGGGTTAGGGTTAGGGTTAGGGTTATTTATGGTTTAGTGATAGGGTGAGGGATAGAGTTAGGGTTAATGTTAGGGTTGGGTTAGGGTTGGGGGGTAGGTTTGGGGCTGGGGCTGGGGCTAGTGTTAGGTTTAGGGATAGTATTGGGGTTGGGGTTGGGGTAGAGATTAGGGTTAGGGTTGGATTTGGGGTTAGGGTTAGGGTTAGCGTTACTCTTTTGTGGGGTAAGAAGGTTTAGGTTTAGGGTTAGTTTTAATATTACAGGTTCGGGTTCAGGTTAGGGGTTAGGGTTATGGGTTGTAGTAGGTTTTGGGGTAAGGAAGGGGTATGGGTTGTGGTTAGGGTTTGGGTTAAGTTTGGGTTAGTGTTAGGGTTAGCATTAGGGTTAGGGTTTAGGGTTTATGGTTGGGGTTAGGGTTAGGTTTAGGTTTGGCACTAGGGATAGGGTTAGAGCTGGGGGTAGGCTAGGTCTAGGGTTGGGGTTAAGTTTAGGATTAGGGTAGGTTATGGTTGGGGTTGGGGTAAGTGTTGGGGTTAGGGTTAAGTTGGAGCTGTGGCTGGGATTAGAGCTAAGGCTAGTACTAGGGCTGGGGCTGCGGCTGGTGGTATTGTTGGGGGTGGGATTAGGTTTTAGGGATAGAGTTAGGGTTAGGGTTGGGATTACTGTTGGGTTTTGGGGTTTAGGGTTAGCATTGGGGTGAGGGTTGGGGTTGGGGTTGGGGCAGGGGTTGGGTTTTGGTTGGGGTTTGGGGTTGGGGTTGGTGTCAGAGTTTGGGGTCAGGGGTTGGGATTAGTGTTGGGGTTGGGGTTACTCTTGGGGTGAGGAGTTAGGGTTAGGATTGGGGTTACAGTTATGGTTGGGGTTAGGGGTTAAGGTTGGGGTTGGGTATTAGGGTAAGGGTTACTGTTAGGGATAGGGATAGGGATAGGGTGAGAGCTAGGGATAGTGCTAGGGCTAGGTTGGGGTTAAGTTTAGGGTTGGGTGTGGGGGTAGATTAAGGACTTCTTGTTGGGGTTGGTGTTAGGTTTATGGTTGGATTAGCGTTAGGGTTGGGTTAGGATTAAAGTTGGGGTTTGGTTTGGGTTTGGGGTTCGGGGTAGGGGTAGGGGTTGATGTTAGTGTTAGGATTAGGGGTTGGGGTTGGGTTGGGGTTAGGGTTAGTGTTTAGGGTTGGGGTTAGGGTTAGGGGTAGGGGGTAAGGTTAGTGTTGTTGCCAGGGTTGGGTTTGGGGTTAGGGTTGGTTGGGGTATGGTTAAGGGTAGGGTTAGGGTTAGGGATAGGGCTAGGTTTGGGGCAAGGGCTTGTGCTGGGGCTGGGGCTGCAGCTGGGGGCAAAGTTTGGGGTTAGGGTTAGTGTTTAGTGATAGGGTTGGGCTTTGGGGTTAGGGTTGGTGTTATTTGTTGGGGTTGGGGTTAGGGTTAAGCTTGGTTTAGATTTGGGGTTTGGTTTAAGGTTAGTGTTGGTGTTAGGGTTAGGGTTGGGGTTAGTGTTAGGGGTTAGGGTTGGGTTTAGGGTTAGGGTAGGTTCATGGTTAGGGTTGGGTTTGGGGCTAGGGTTGGGGTTGGGGTTGGGGGTAAGGGTAGGATTAGGGGTTGAGTTTAGTCTTGGGGTTAGGATTAGGGTTGGGTTAGGGTTTGGGTTTCAGGTTGGGGGTTGGTGTTAGGGTTATGGTTGGGTGTGGGTGTGGATTTGGGACTTCTTGTTGGGGTTAGTGTTAGGTTTATGGTTGGATTAGCATTAGGCTTAAGGTGTGGGATTTAGGGTTAAGGTTAATGTTAGGGTTGGGTTTAGGGGTTGGGTTGAGGTTTGGGATTTAGGGTTTGGGTAGGGTTATGGTTGGGGTTGGGGTTACGATTGGTGTGTGGAGTTTAGGGTTAGGATTAGTGTTAGGGTTTGGGGTTGGGGTTAGGATTAGTGCTAGGGTTGGGGTTACTCTTTGGGTTGGGAGTTAGGGTGGGGGTTGGGTTTATGGTTATAGTTGGGGTTACGTTTACCATTAGGTTGGGGGTTAGGGTTGGGGTTAGAGTGAGGATAGAGTTTGGGGTTAGGGTTGGGGTGAGTTTTAGTGTTAGTGTTAGGTTTGGGGTTAGGGTGATTGTTACGGTTGGGGTTAGGTTTAGGGTTAGGTATGTTTAGGGTTGGGGTTGGGATTGGGGTTGGGGTTGGGGTTAGTTTTAGGGTTAGTGTTACTGTTAGGGTTGGGGTTAGGGTTAGAAGAGTTTAGATTTTGGGTAGGGTTCGAACAGGGTTGGGGTTACAGTTAGGGTTAGGGTTAGGGTTGGGAGTTGAGGGTTTCAGTTGGGGGTAGGGTTAAGGTTAAGGTTGGGTTAGGGTTAGTGTTAGTGTTAGGGTTTAGGATTTAGGGATAGGGTTAAGGTTCGGGATCCGGTTGGGGTTGGGCTTTACGGTTGGGGTTAGCGTTATTGGTAAGGGTTATGGTTATGGTTAGGGTTAGGGTTAAGCTTAGTGTTGGGGTTGGTGTTAAGTTTAGTGTTAGGGTAGTGTTAGGGTTCGGGTTGGAGTTGGGGTTAGCGTTAGCATTGGGTTTAGGGGTTGGGATTAGGGTTAGGGTTGATGGTTTAGAGATAGGGTGAGGGATAGAGTTAGGGTTAGGGTTAGGGTTGCGTTAGAGTTAAGGGTTAGCTTTGGGGGCTGGGGCTGGGGCTGGGGCTATGGATACGTTTGAGCAGGGGGTGGGGTAGGGTTGGGTTGGTGGCTAGTGTTTCTGTTGGGTTAGGGTGAAAGGGTTTAAGTTTGGGGTTATGGTTAGAATAGGGTGAGTTGGGATTAAGATTTGGGGTTAGGTTAGTTAAGGGTTAGGTGTTTAGGGTTGGGGGTTAGGTTCATTGTTTAGGGTTGGGGTTAGGGTTAGGGTTGAGGAAGGGGTATGTTAGGGGTTGTGATTAGGGTTGGGGTTAGGGTTCAGTGATAGGATTAGTGTTAGGGATAGAGTGGAGGTTTATGGTTGGGGTTGGGTTAAGTTTGGGGTTAGGGGTTGGGGTAGGGCTAGCTTTAGGGTTGGGGGTAGGGGTAGGGTTTGAGGTTAGTGTTAGGATTAGTGTTACGGTTGGGTTAGGGTTAGGATTAGTGTTTAGGGTTAGGATTTGGGTGTGGTGGGGGTACAGTTAGTGTTGATGCTAGGGTTGGGGTTAAGGTTGGGGTTGGGTTGGGGTTAGGGAAGGGGTAGGGTTAGGGTTAAGGATAGGGCTAGGTTTAGGAGCAGGGCTAGTGCTGGGGCTAGGGCTACAGCTAGGGCAAAGTTTGGGGTTAGGGTTAGTGTTTGGGGTTGGGGTTAGTCTTTAGGGTTGGGGTTAGTGTTATTGGTTGGGGTTGGGGTTAGGGTTGGTTCAGATTTGGGTTTAAGTTTAAGGTTAGTGTTAGGGTTAGGGTTAGGGTTGGGGTTAGTGTTAGGGTTGGGGTTGGGTTTAGGGTTAGGGTAGGTTTACGGTTGGGGTTTGGGTTGGGGCTAAGGTAAAGTTAGGATTAGCATTACTGTGAGGTTAGGGTTAGAAGGGTTTGGGTTGGGGTTAGGGGTTAGAATAGGGTTAGGGTTAGGATTGGGTTGGGGTTGGGTTTGGGGTTGGGGGCAGGGGTGGGGGTAGGATTGGTGGTTGAGGTTAGTGTTAGGGTTAGGGGTTGGGGTTGGGTTAGGGTTGGGGTTGGGTTTGGGGCTAGTGCTAGGGCTGGGGTTTAAAGCAATTGCTATGTCTGGCTGGGGCTGGGACTGGGGTTGGGTTAGGGGTTGGGGAAGCATAGGATTGGGTGTTGAGGTTAGTTTTAGGGTTGGGGTTAGGGTTGGGTTGGGGTTAGGTTTGGGTTGGGGTTGGTGTTGGGTTTAGGATGGGGCTAGTTTTGGGGTTAGGGTTAAGGCTAGGGTTAGGGTTTACGGTTTAGGGGTTATGTTTAGCGCTAGGGTTGGTTTTGGGGCAGGGCTGGTGCTAGGGCTTGGGTTACGGCTGGGGGCTAATGTTGGGGTTAGTGTTTAGGGTTAGTGTTTGGTTTGGGTTTGGGACTTGGGGTTGGTGTGGGTTTAAGGGTAGGGTTAGGGTTACTGTTAGGTTTTGAGTTTAGGGTTGGGTTTGGGGTTGGGGTTGGGGTTAGGGATAGTGTTGGGGCTAGGGTTGGGGTTGGGGATTGGGGGTTAGGGGTTAGGGTTACGGGTAGGGGTAGTGGTAGGAGTAGGGGAAGTGTGTGTGGCTTGGGGTTAGGGTTAGTGTTCGGGTTGGGTTAGGGTTAGGGTTTGGGTTTATGGTTAGTGATAGAGTTAGGGATAGGGATAGGCTTATGACTATGGCTAGTGCTAGGGCTATGTTTAGGGGTTAGTCTTAGGGTTAGTGTTAGCGGTTAGAGGCAGGGGTAGACGTAGGGGTTTGAGTTTGGGTTGGGCTATGTTTAGGTTGGATTAGGGTTAGGTTTGGGGTTTGGGGTTATGGTTAGGGTTAGGATTAGGGGCTAGTATAGGGGTTAGGGCTAGGGCTAGTGCTCGGGTTAGGGCTAGGGGCTAGGGTTGGGGTAAGGTGGGGTTTAGGGTTATGGTTAGGGTTAGGTTTTTAGGGTTTAGGGTTAGCATTAGGGTTAGGGGTTAGGGTTAGGGCAGGGTTAGGATTAGGGTTAGGGTTTACGGTTAGGGTTAGTGTTAGGGTTTAGGGTTAGGGTTAGGATTAGTGTTAGGGTTAGGGTTACTCTTAGGCTTTGGAGTTAGGGTTACGTTTACAGTTATGGTTAGGGTTATGGTTACGGTTAGGGTTAGGGTTAGGGGTTAAGTTTAAGGTTACGGTTATGGTTATGGTTAGGGATTACGGTTACGGTTGGTGTTGGGGGTTAGGGTTAGGGTTAGAGTGAGGATAGAGTTTAGGGTTAGGGTTAGGTTCAGTGTTAGTGTTGGGGTTAGTTTAGGGGTTAGGGTTAGGGTTAGGGTTAGGTTTAGGGTTAAGGTATGTTTGGGGGTTGGGGTTTGGGTTGGGGTTGTGGTTGGGGTTGGGTTTGGGGTTAGTGTTACTGTTGGGGTTAGGGGTTAGAACAAGTTTAGATTTGGGTTTGGGTTAGAACAGGGTTGGGGTTGGGGTTGGGCTTAGTGTTGGGGTTAGTGTTAAGTTTGGGTTTAGGGTAGTGTTAGGGTTCCGGGTTGGCATTGGGGTTAGCGTTAGCGTTAGGTTTGAGTTTGGGGTTAGAGTTAGGGTTTATGGTTTAGAGATAGGGTGAGGATAGAGTTGGAGTTAGGGTTAGGGTTTTGTTAGGGTTAAGGTTAGCTTTAGGGCTGGGGCTGGGGCTAGGGCTACGGTTAGGTTTAGGCTTAGGTGTGGGGGTGGCGTTGAGGTTGTGGCTAGTGTTACTGTTAGGGTTAGGGTGGAATAGGTTTAAGTTTAGGGTTACGGTTAGAATGGGGTAAGATTTAACGTTTCGGTTTTAGGGTTAAGGTTAGTTTATGGTTAGAGATAGGGTTTAGGGGTTGGGGTTAGGTTCATTGTTTAAGGTTAGGGTTAGGGTTGAGGGAAGGGTATGTTGGGGTTGTGGTTAGGGGTTGGGGTTATGGTTCAGTGTTAGGATTAGGGTTAGGGATAGTAGGGTTATGGTTAGCGTTGGGTTGGGGTTAGGGTTTGGGGTTAGGGTTGGGGGTAAGGGTAGAGCTAGGTTTGGGGCTGAGTGCTAGGGCTGGGTTTGGGATTAGGGTTAGAGATGGGGGTGGGGTTAGGGGTTGAGGTTAGTGTTAGGGTTAGGGGTTAGGTTTGGGTTGGGGTTAGTGTTTGGGGTTAGGGGTAGTGGTAGGGGTAGGGGAACAGTTAGTGTTGTTGCTAGGGTTAGGGGTTAGGGTTCGGGTTGGGTTAGGGTTAGGGGTTGGGGTAGGGTTAGGGTTAGGGATAGGGCTAGGTTTGGGGACAGGGCTAGTCCTGGGGCTGGGGCTACAACTGAGGGCATAGTTTGGGTTTAGGGTTGGTGTTTGGGGTTAGGGTTGGGGTTGAGATTTTTGTTAGGGTTAGGGTTAGGTTTGGGGGTTGGGGTCGTTTCATGGTTGGGGTTTGGGTTGGGGCTAGGGTAAGGGTTGGGTTTAGCGTTACTGTTAGTGTTAGGGTTAGAAGGGTTTAGGTTGGGGTTAGGGTTAGAATAGGGTGAGGCTTGGGGTTGGGGTAGGGTTGGGGTTAGGGTTGGGTTAAAGTTAGAGTTAGGGGTAGGGGTAGGGGTAGGATTAGGGGTTGTGGGTAGTGTTAGGGTTAGGGGTTAGGGTTGGGTTGGGGTTAGGGGTTGGGTTTGGGGCTAGTGCTGGGGCTGGGGTTTAAAGCAAGGGCTATGTCTGGGGCTGGGGCTAGGACTGGGGTTAGGATTGGGTTAGGGGTAAGGGTAGGATTAGGGGTTAGGTTAGTTTTAAGCTAGGGTTGGGGTTGGGTTGGGGTTAGGGTTAGGTTTGGGATTTGGGTTACTGTTAGTGTTGGTGTTAGGTTTAGGGTTAGGGCTAGTTTTAGAGTTTGGGTTGGGGTTAGGTTTGGGGTTTATGGTTTAGGGTTAGGGTTGGGGCTGGGGTTGGTTTTGGGGCAGGGATGGTGCTGGGGCTGGGGCTGCGGCTGGGGCTAAGGTTGGGTTAGTGCTTGGGGTTGGTGTGAGATTTGGGTTTGGGATTTACGGTTGAGTGTGGGTTGGGGGTAGGGTTAGGGTTGGTGTTGGGTTTCAGGGTGTGGGATTAGGTTTGGGGTTAGGGTTAGGAGCTAGGAATAGGGTTAGGTCTGGGGGTTAGGGATAGGATTAGGGGTTAGTGTTAGGGGTAGGGGTAGGGGTAGTAGTAGGGGAAGGTGTATGGCTTGGGTTTAGGGTTAAGGTTAGGTTTGGGTTAGGGTTGGGGTTGGGGTTTGGGTTTGGGGTTTATGGTTGGGGTTGGGGTTGGGGCTAGGGATAAGGTTGGGTCTATGGCTGGCGCTGGGGCTAATGTTGGGGTTGGGGTTAAGGTTAGTGTTGGGGGTTAGGGCAGCGGTAGGGGTAGGGGTTTTGGTTTGGGTTAGGGTTATCTTTGGTGTTGGGTTGGGGGTAGGGTTAGGGTTTAGGGTTTAGGGTCAGGGTTAGGGTTAGGGTTAGGATTAGTTTTTAGGGTTAGGGTTACTCTTGGGGTTAGGAGTTAAGTTTAGGGTTACCGAAATGGTTGGGGTTATGGTTACAGTTGGGGTTGGGGGTTGGGGTTAGGGTTAGAGTGAGGGATAGAGTTTGGGGTTAGGGTTTTGGTGAGTGTTAGTGTTAGTGTTGGCGTTGGGGTTAGGGTAAGTGTTTGGTTTAGGGTTAGGGTATGTTTGGTGTTAGGGTTGGTGTTGGGGTTAGGTTTGGGGTTAGTGTTACTGTTAGGGTTAGGGTTAGAAAAGTTTGGATTTGGGGTTAGGGTTAGAACAGGGTTAGGGTTACAGTTGGGGTTAGGGTTAGAGTTGGGGTTTGGGTTAGGTTTGGGGTTGGGGTTAGGGTTGGGTTGGGGTTAGGAGTTGGGGTTATTGGTTTGAGGCTTTAGGGTTGGGGTTTTCGGTTAGGGTTCAGGTTAGGTTTAGGCTTTGGGGTTGGGTTTAGTGTTATTGATTAGGGTTAGGGTTGGGGGTTAGGATTCAGGTTGGCATTGGGGTTAGCGTTAGCCTTGGGTTTAGGGTTGGGATTAGGGTTAGGGTTTATGGTTTAGGGATAGGGTGAGGATAGAGTTAGGGTTAGGGTTAGGGTTAGGGTTAGCATTAAGGTTAGGGTTTGGGGTTTATGGTTATGGTTAGGTTTAGGTTTCCGGGATAGGGATAAGGTTAGGGCTAGGGGTAGGGCTAGGGCTGGGGTTGGGGTTGGGGTTAGGGTTAAGCTTATGTTTGGGGTAGTTTTAGGAGTTAGGGTTATGGTTGGGGTTGGGGTTGGCTTGGGGTTGGGGCTATGGCTGGGGTTGGGGTTGGGGCTGAGTGCTGGGGCTGGGGCTACAGCTAGGGCTGGGGTTCGGGTAAGGGGTTAGCATTAGGGTTACTGTTAGGGTTAGGGCAGGGGTGAGATTTAAAGTTGAGGTTTAGGGTTGGGGTTGGGGTTGGGGTTATGGTTGGGGTTACTCTTGGGGTTAGGCGTTGGGGTTTGGGTTGGGGTTATGGTTATGGTTGGGGTTACGGTTGGGGGTTGGGGTTAGGGGTTAGGATTAGGGTGAGGAATAGGGTTTAGGGTTAGGGTTAGTGTTAAGGTTATGGTTAGGGTTGGTTTAGGTTTAGGGTTGGGATTGGGGTTGGGGTTAAGTTTGGGGTTGGCGTTACTGTTGGGGTAAGGATTAGAGGGGTTTAGGGTTAGGTTTAGAATAAGGTTACAGTTGGGGTTGGGGTTTAGAGTTAGGATTAGTGTTAGTGTTAGTATTGGTGGTTACAGTTAGGGTGAGCATTAGGGTTAGGGTTGTGTTAGCATTAGGGTTATGGTAAGTGTTTGGAGTTAGGCTTGGGGTTGGGGTTTAGGGCTTAGGGATAGTGTTAGTGTTATGGTTATGGTTAGGGTTGTGTCAGGGTTAGGGTTACGGGTAGGGTAAGGGGTAGGTGTACGGTTTGGGTGCAGAGTTAGTGTTAGGGATAGGGTTTGGTTAGCGTTTGGATTAGGGGTTTGGGGTTGGGGTATAGGGTTTAAGGTTGGGGTTGGGGTTTAAGGTTTGGGGTTATGGTTAAGGTTACGGTTAGCATTAGGGCTGGGGCTAGTGTTAGGGCAAAGGCTAGTGCTGGGGCTGGGGCTACGGCTGGGGCTAAGGTTGGGGTTAGGGTTAGTGTTTGGGGTTAGGGTTAGGTTTAGGTTTGGGGTTTGGGGTTAGGGTCATGGTTGGGGTTAGGTTAGCTTTAGTGTTAGGTTTTGGGGTTTAGTCTTGGGGTTAGGTTTGGGGTTAGGGTTAGGGTTGGGGTTTGGTTTAGGGCTAGGGTTGGGGTTAGGGGTTAGGGTTATGTGTAGAAGTAGGGGTGGCGGTAGGGAAGGTGTATGGCTAGGGGTTGGGGTTAGGGGTTAGGGTTGGGGTTGGTTAGGCTTGGGGCTATGGATAGGTTTAGATCTAGGGATAGTGCTAGGGCTGGGGTTAGGGTCGGGGTTAGGGTTAAGTTTGGGGTTAAAGTTAGGCGTGGGGTTAGGAATTGTGGTTGGGTTTGGGGTTACGATTATCGTTGGATTAGGGTTGGGTTTAGGGTTGGGGTATAGAGTTTGGGGTTAAGGTTGGTGTTTGGTTGGGGTTAGGTTTAGGTTTAGGATTGGGGTTAGCGTTACTCTTAGGTTTAGGGTTAGAAGGGTTTAGGGTTAGGGGTTAGTTTTAGGGTTATGTTTAGGGGTTAGGGGCTTGGTTTAGGGTTAGGGTTAGGGTTGGGGTTAGGGTTTGGTTTGGGGTTAGGGTTAGGGTTAGGGTTAGCATCACTCTTGGGTTTGGGGTTAGAGGGGTTTAGGGTTAGGGATAGGGGTAAGGTTGGGTTAGGGTTAGGGTTAGGTATGGGGTTGGGGTTAGGGGTTGGGGTTAGGGTTAGGTTTAGGGTTGGGTTGGGGTTAGGTTTAGGTATAGGGTTAGGGTTAAGGGTTGGGGTTAGTGTAAGTTTAGGGGGTTAGGGTTAGGTTTGGGGTATAGGGTTAGGGTTCGGGTTCAGGTTAGGGTTTGGTTTTGGATTAAGGTTAGTGTTACGGTTGGCGTTACTCTTAGGTTTGGGTTTAGAAGAGATTTGGGGTTGGGGTGAGGGTTGGGGGTTGGGGGTTGGGTTTGGGGTTGGGGGTTGGGGTTGGGGTTAGGGTTGGCGTTGGCGTTACTCTTGGGTTTGGGGTTAGAAGGGGTTTGGGGTTAGGGTTGGGTTTAGTTTGAGGGTTATGTTTGGGGGTTGGGGTTAGGGTTTGGTTTGGGGTTAGGGTTGGGGTTGGGGTTGGGGTTAGGGTTAGCATCACTCTTGGGTTTAGGGTTAGAAGTGGTTTGGGTTTATGGTTATGTTAGGGGTTGGTGTTAGGTTTAGGGTTAGGGTTGGATTTAGGATTAGGGGTTGGGTTGGGATTGGCGTTCGTGTTCGGGTTAGGGTTTGGTTTTGGGTTGGGTATATGGTTAGGGTTAGCGTTACTCTTAAGTTAAGGTTTAGAAGAGATTTATGGTTAGGGTTAGAGTTAGGGGGTTACGGTTGGGGTTAAGTTTAGGGTTGAGTGTTTGGTTTAATGCTGGGGTTAAGTTTGGGGTTAGTGTTTGGTTTAATGTTGGGGTTAGGGTTAGGGGTTAGGAGTTAGGGTTAGGGTTGGGGTTGGGGTTAGGGTTAGGGTTAGGGTCAGGGTCAGGGTCAGGGTTTAGGATTAGGGTTGGCCTTAGGGTAGCGTTAGTGTTAGTGTTAGCATTAGGGTTAGCGTTAGGGTTAGGTTTGGGGTTGGGGTTGGGTTTAGGATTGGGGTTGGGGCTAGCGTTGGGGTTGGTATTGGGGTTGGGGTTTGGGTTGGTGTTAGGTTTGGGTGTTGGGCTTAGGTTGGGGTTTAGGGTTGGGGTTGGGGAAAGATTTTAGGCTTAGGATGTGTGTTAGTGTTAAAGTTGGTTTTGGGTTTGATTTACCCTAGGGCTAGTGTTAGGGTAGGTTTAGGGTAGGGTTGGCTTTAGGGTTAGGTTTAGGGTTAAGGTTAGCGTTACTATTAGGTTTATTGTTATAGAGGGTTGGTTTTGGGGTTACGGTGAGAATAGGTTTACGGCTGGGTTAGGGGTACATTTAGGGGTTGTAGTTAGTGTTGGGGTTAGGGGTTGGTGTTCGGGTTGGGTTAGGGTAAAGGTAGCGTTGGTGTTTAGTGTTAGGGGTTAGGGTTAGCGTTTTGGTTTAGGATTTAAGGATAGGGTTATGTTTATGGGTAGGGGTAGTGGTGCAGGTAGGTTTAGGGGTTGTGGTTGGGGTTGGGGATAAGGTTACAGTTGGGTTGGGGTAGGGGTAGGGGTAAGTTTATGGTTAGGTTTAGACGAGTTAGGGTTAGTGTTAGGGTTATCAGTTAGGTTAGAGGTTAGGGTTAGTGTTGGGGTTTGGTGTTAGGGATCGGGTTAGGTATAGTGTTAGAGCTAAGGTGTGAGTTAGGTTAGGGGTTAGGGTTAGGTGTGGGTTTGGGGTTTGGGGTTACGGTTATGGATTGGGGGAGGGTAGTATTAATGCTATGTGTGGGATAGGGTTGGGGTTAGGGTTAGGTTTAGGGTTGGGTTGGGGGTTAGGTTTAGGTATGGGGTTAGGGGTTGAGGGTTGGGGTTGAGTGTAAGTTTGGGGGTTGGGGTTGGGTTTAGGGTATGGGGTTGGGGTTCAGGTTCAGGTTGGTGTTTGGTTTTGGATTAGGGTTAGTGTTACTGTTAGCTTTACTCTTGGGTTTAGGTTTAGAAGAGATTAAGGGGTTAGGGTGGGGTTGGGGGTTAGGGGTTGGGTTGGGGTTAGATTTGGGGTTAGGGGTTGGGGTTGGGGTTGGTGTTCAGGTTGGCCTTACACTTGGGTTTAGGGTTAGAAGGGGTTTAGGGTTAGGGTTAGGTTTGGTTTTGGGGTTATGTTTGGGGTTAGGGCTTGGTTTAGGGTTAGGGTTAGGGTTAGGGTTTGGTTTAGGGTTAGGGTTAGGGTTAGGGTTTAGGGTTAGCATCACTCAGGTTTAGGGTTAGAAGGGTTTGGTTTATGGTTGGGTTAGGGGTTGGTGTTAGAGTTAGTGTTGGTGTTAGGGTTTGGGGTTAGGGGTTGGGTTTGGGGTTGGGGTTCGTGTTCCGGTTGGGGTTTGGTTTTGGGTTAGGGATATGGTTAGGGTTAGCGTTACTCTTAAGTTAGGTTTAGAAGATTTATGGTTGGGGTTAGGGATTAGGGGTTATGGTTGGGTTAAGTTTGGGGTTAGTGTTTGGTTTAATGCTAGGGTTAAGTTTAGGGTTAGTGTTTGGTTTAATGTTAGGGTTAGGGTTGGGGTTAGATTGGGGGTTAGGGGTTAGGGTTGGGGTTATGGTTGGGGTTGGGGTCAGGGTCAGGGTCAGGGTTTGGGGTTAGGGGTTAGCCTTAGGGTGGCGTTGTGTTAGTGTTAGCGTGGGGGTTAGCAGGGTTGGTTTGGGGTTGGGGTTAGGTTTAGGATTGGGGTTGGGGTTAGCGTTAGGGTTGGTATTAGGGTTAGGGTTTGGGTAGTGTTAGGTTTAGGGGTTAGTCTTAGGGTTAGTGTTTGGGGTTGGGGTTGGGGCTCAGGGTTGGGGTTGGGGGTTAGGTTTGGGGTTTTGGTTGGGGTTGGGGTTGGGGTTTAGTTTAGGTTTAGGGTTAGGGTTGGGGTTAGGGTTACTGTTGGGGTTATGTTTCGTGCTGGGATACGTTTTAGGGTTGGGGCTAGTGCTAGGGCTAGGTTTAGGGCTAGCGCTGGGGCTGGGGTTGAGAGATAGTGTTTAGTGTTATTGTTGGGTTAGGGATTGCGGGTAGGGGTAGGTTTGGGGTTAGGATTAGGGTTAGGGATGGTGTTAGGGTTAAGGTTGGGGTTAGTGATTCAGGTTGGGGTTGGGGTTGGGGTTTAGGAGTTAGGGTTGGGATTTTGGGCTTGGGATATGTGTTGGTTTTAAAGTTAGGTTTAGGATTAGATTTCCTAGGGCTGGTGTTAGGGTGGGGTTTAGGGTAGGGTTGGCGTTGGGGTTGGGTTTGGGGTTAAGGTTAGTGTTACTATTAGGTTTATTGTTATAGGGGTTAGGTTTGGGGTTATGGTGATAATCAGGTTTGGGGCTAGGGTTGGGGGTATGTTTGGGGTTGTGGTTGGTGTTGGGGTTAGTGTTGGTGTTGAGGGTTCTGTTAGGGTTAAGGTGAAGCGTTGGTTTTGGTGTTAGGGTTAGGGTTAGCGTTATGGTTTAAGTTTGGGATAGGGTTATATTTTATGGGTAGGGGTAGTGGTGCAGGTAGGTTTAGGGGTTGTGGTTGGGGTTGGGGATAAGTTTACAGATGGGTTGGGGTGGGGTAGAGGGATAGGTTTAGGGTTAGGTTTGGACTGAGTTGGGGTTAGTGTTAGGGTTTTCGGTTTGGGTTAGAATTGGGGTTAGGGTTGTGGTTTGAGTGTTAGGGATAGGGTTAGGTATAGTGTTAGGGCTAAGGTTTGAGTTAGGGAGGGGGGGGTTATGGTTAGGTGTGAGGTTTAGGGTGTGGGGTTACAGTTATGGATGGGGAGGGTTAGTGTTAATGCTATGTGTGGGATAGGGTTAGGGTTGGGGTTGGGGTTAGGGTTGGGTTAGGGTTAGGATTTAGGTATAGGGTTAGGGTTAAGGGTTTGGGTTAGTGTAGGTTAGGGGTTGGGGTTGGGGTTTAGGTTTAGGCTAGTTGGGGTTCGGGTTCAGGTTAGGGTTTGGTTTTGGGTTAGCGTTAGTGTTACTGTTAGCGTTACTCTTAGGTTTAGGGTCTGAAGATTTAGGTTAGGGGTTGGGGGTTAGGGGATAGGTTTAGGGTTGGGGTTGGGTTTGGGAGTTAGGGGTTAGGGGTTAGGGTTAGCGTTACTCTTAGGTTTAGGGTTAGAAGAGGTTTGGGGTTAGGGTTAGTTTAGGGTTATGTTTAGGGTTAGGGCTTGGTTTAGGGTTAGGGTTAGGGTTAGGGGTTTGGTTTAGGGTTAGGGTTAGGGTTAGGGTGTAGCATCACTCTTAGGTTTAGGGTTAGAAAGAGGTTTAGGGTTAAGGATGGGGTTAAGGTTGGGTTAGGGTTAGGGTTGAGGATAGGGTTAGGGTTAAGGGTTAGGGTTAGGGTTAGGTTTAGGGTTGGGTTAGGGTTGGGGTTTAGGTATAGGGTTGGGGTTAGGGGTGGGGGTTAGTGTAAGTTTGGGGGTTAGGGTTAGGTTTAGGGTATGGGGTTGGGGTTCGGGTTCAGGTTAGGGTTTGGTTTGGATTAAGGTTAGTGTTACGGTTAGCGTTACTCTTAGGTTTGGGTTTAGAGGATTGGGGGTTAGGGTTGGGGTTAGGGGTTGGGGTTAGATTGGGGTTGGGGGTTGGGGTTAGGGTTGGGGTTGGGGTTAGCGTTGCTCTTAGGTTTGGGGTTAGAAAGGTTTGGGGTTAGGGTTAGGATTTAGTTTTAGGGGTTATGTTTAGGGTTAGGGCTTGGTTTAGGGTTAGGGTTAGGGTTTGGTTTAGGGTTAGGGTTGGGGTTGGGGTTAGCATCACTCTTAGGGTTAGGGTTAGAAGGGTTTGGGTTTATGGTTATGTTAGGGGTTGGTGTTAGGTTTGGGGTTGGGGTTAGATTTGGGGTTAGGGGTTGGGTTGGGATTAGCGTTCGTGTTCGGGTTGGGGTTTGGTTTTGGGTTAGGGATATGGTTAGGGTTGGCGTTACTCTTAAGTTAAGGTTTAGAAAGATTTCTGGTTGGGGTTAGGGTTAGGGGTTACGGTTGGGGTTAAGTTAGGGGTTAGTGTTTGGTTTAATGCTAGGGGTTAAGTTTGGGTTAGTGTTTGGTTTAATGTTGGGGTTAGGGTTGGGGTTAGGAGTTAGGGGTTAGGGTTGAGGGTTGGGGTTAGGGTTGGGGTTAGGGTCAGGGTCCGGGGTCAGGGTTTAGGATTAGAGGTTGGCCTTAGGGTGGCGTTAGTGTTGGTGGTGTTAGCATTAGGGTTAGCGTTAGGGTTAGGTTTAGGGTTGGGGGTTAGGTTTAGGATTGGGGTTGGGGCTAGCGTTAGTGGTTGGTATTAGGGTTGGGGTTTGGGTTAGTGTTAGGTTTAGGGTGGTTAGGGTTAGGGTTAGGGTTTGGTTTGAGGTTTGGGGTTAGGGTTGGGGTTGGGGTTACTGTTAGGGTTATGTTTCGTGCTGGGATAAGTTTAGGAGTGGGGCTAGTGCTGGGGCTAGGTTTGGGGCTAGCGCTGGGGCTGGAGTTGAGATAGTGTTTGAGTATTATTGTTGGGGTTAGGGTTAGGGTAGGGGTAGGTTTGGGGGTTGGGATTAGGGTTAGGTATAGTGTTGGGGTTAAGGTTAGGGTTAGGGATTCGGGTTAGGGTTTGGGGTTGGGTTTGGGGGTTAGGGTTGAGGGAAAGATTTTAGGCTTAGGATATGTGTTAGTTTTAAAGTTAGGTTTGGGATTAGGTTCCCTAGGGCTAGTGTTGGGGAGGTTTAGGGTAGGGTTGGCGTTGGGGTTAGGTTTAGGGTTAAGGTTAGCGTTACTATTAGTTTTTATTGTTATAGAGGGTTAGGTTTGGGGTTATGGTGAGAATAGGTTTGGGGCTGGGGTTAGGGGTACGTTTGGGGTTGTGGTTAGTGTTGGGGTTAGGGTTAGTGTTAGGGTTCTGTTGGGGTTAAGGTAAGCATTAGTATTTAGTGTTAGGGTTAGGGTTAGCGTTATGGTTTAGGATTTAGGGATAGGGTTATATTTATGGGTAGGGTAGTGGTGCAGGTAGGTTTAGGCATTGTGGTTAGGGTTAGGGATAAGGTTACAGTTGGGTTAGGGGTAGGGGTAGAAGTAGGTTTAGGGTTAGGTTTAGACGAGTTGGGGTTAGTGTTAGGGTTATCGGTTAGGGTTAGAAGGTGAGGGTTAGGGTTAGGGTTTGAGTGTTAGGGATAGGTTTAGGTATAGTTTTAGGGCTAAGGTTTGAGTTGGGGTTAGGGGTTATGGTTAGGTGTAGGTTTGGGGTGTGGGGTTACAGTTATGGATGGGGGAGGGTAGTGTTAATGCTATGTGTGGGATAGGGTTAGGGTTAGTGTTAGATTTGGGGTTGGGTTAGGGTTGGGTTTGGGTATAGGGTTAGGGTTAAGGGGTTAGGGTTAGTGTAGGTTAGGGGTTAGGGTTAGGGTTGAGGTTTGGGGTATGGGGTTGGGTTCGGGTTCAGGTTAGGGTTTGGTTTGGGTTGGGGTTAGTGTTACTGTTGGCGTTACTCTTAGGTTTAGGGTTAGAAGGTTGGGGTTGGGGTTGGGGGTTGGGGTTGGGGTTAGATTGGGGTTAGGTTTGGGGGTTACGTGTTAGGGTTGGGGTTAGCGTTACTCTTGGGTTTAGGGTTAGAGGTTTGGGGTTAGGGTTAGGTTTGGTTTGGGGTTATGTTTAGGGTTGGGGCTTGTTTAGGGTTAGGGTTATGGTTAGGGTTGGGGTTTGGTTTAGGGTTAGGGTTAGGGTTAGCATTACTCTTGGGTTTAGGGTTAGAGGGTTTGGGTTAGGGTTAGGGTTAAGGTTGGGTTAGGGTTTGGGGTTAGGTATGGGTTAGGTTTAATGGTTAGGGTTAGGGTTAGGTTTAGGGTTTGGGTTTAGGTTTGGGGTTAGGGATGGTGTGGAACAGGGTTAGGGTTAGGGTTGGGGTATGGGTAATGGTTAAGCTTGGGGTTGGGGCTTAGGGTCAGTGTCAGGGTCAGGGTTCAGGGTTAGGGTTAGCGTTAGGGTTCTCGTTAGCCTTATGGTTATCGTTAGGTTTGAGGTTAGGGTTAGAGTTAAGGTTATGGTTAGTATTAGTATTAGGGTTAGGGATCACGGTTAGGGTTAGCGTTAGGGGTTTGCGTTAGGGTTAGCTTTAGGGTTAGGGTTGGGGTTGGTGTTGGGTTGGGGTTTGGGATAGTGTTGGGATTGGGGTTGGGGTTAAGGTAAGGTTGGGTTTGGGTTAGGGTTAGGATTGGAGTTTTGGGATTAGGGTTAGGTTTAGTGTTAGGGTTAGGGTTGGGGTTAGGTTTGAGGGTTTGGTTAGGGTTAGGGTTGGGGTTAGCGTTACTCTTAGGTTTAGGGTTAGAAGTTTGGGGTTATGGTTAGGTTAGGGGTGAGTGTTAGGGTTAGGGTGAGGTCTGGTTTAGGGTTCGGGTGGGTTTAGTGTTAGGGTTAGAGTTCGGGTTGGGGTTTTGGTTTGGGTTGGGGATAGGGTTAGGGTTAGCGTTACTCTTAAGTTTAGGTTTAGAAGGATTTATGGTTGGGGTTAGAGTTGGGGGTTGGGGTTGGGTTAGGCTTGGGGTTAAGTTTGGGGCTTAGTGTTTGTTTTAATGTTAGGGTTGGGGTTGGGTTTGGGAGTTAGTGTTGGGATTGGGGTTGGGGTTGGGTTGGGGTTGGGGTCAGGGTCAGTGTCGGGTTTAGGGTTAGAGTTAGCCTTAGGGTGGCGTTGGTGTTGAGTGTTAGCATTAGGGTTAGCGTTGGGTTAGGTTTAGGGTTGGGGTTAGGGTTAGGATTGGGATTGGGGTTGGGGTTAGGGTTGGGATTGGTTTTGGGGTTTGGGTTAGTATTAGGTTTGGGTGTTATGCTTGGGTTAGGGTTTGGGGTTTAATATTGGGGTTACGGGTTGGGGTTAGGGTTAAGTTTAGGGGTTTTGGTTGGGGTTGGGGTTAGGGTTTATTTTTGGTTTAGGGTTAGGGGTTACTGTTGGGGTTATGTTTCATGCTAGGGATGGGTTTGGAGTGGGGCTAGTGCTGGGGCTGGGTTTAGGAGCTAGCGCCGGGGCTGGGGTTGAGGAAAGTGTTTAGTGTTGGTGTTGGTGTTAGGGGTTAGGTAGGGGTCGCGTTGGGGGGTTAGGATTAGGGTTAGGGATAGTGTTAGGGTTAAGGTTAGGGTTAGGGATTCAGGTTAGGGTTAGGGTTAGTGTTTAGGGTTAGGGTTAGGGAAAGATTTTGGGCTTAGGATATGTGTTGGTTTTAAAGTTGGGTTTTATGGTTGGGTTTACCTTAGGGCTAGTGTTAGGGTGGGTTTGGGGTAGGGTTGGCGTTGGGGGTTGGGTTTAGGGTTTAGGTTAGCGTTACTATTGTTTTATTGTTATAGGGGTTAGGTTTAGGGTTATGGTGAGAATAGGTTTAGAGCTAGGGTTGAGGGTAGGTTTAGGGGTTGTGGTTAGTGTTAGGGTTATGGGTTGGTGTTAGGGTTCTATTAGGGTTAAGGTAAGCATTAGTTTTTAGTGTTAGGGTTAGGGTTAGCATTAGGTTTAGGATTTAGGGATAGGGTTATGTTATGGGTAGGGGTAGTGGTGCAGGTAGGTTTAGGGGTTGTGGTTGGGGTTGGGGATAAGGTTACGGTTGGGTTGGGGGTAGGGGTAGAGGTAGGTTTAGGGATAGGTTTAGACGAGTTAGGGTTAGTGTTAAGGTTATCGGTTGGGGTTAGAAGTTAGGGTTAGGGTTGGGGTTTAGTGTTAGGGATAGGGTTAGGTATAGTGTTAGGGCTGAGTTTGAGTTAGAGTTAGGGGTTACGGTTACCTCTAACCCTTGGGTTTAGGGTTACAGTTATGGATAGGGGGAGGGGTAGTGTTAATGCTATGTGTGGGATAGGGTTAGGGGTTAGGGTTAGGTTTAGGGTTGGGTTAGGGTTAGGGTTGGGTATGGGGGTTAGGGTTAGGGTTGGGGTTGAGTGTGGGTTGGGGGTTAGGGTTAGGGTTGGGGAATAGGGTTGGGGTTCGGGTTCAGGTTGGGGTTTGGTTTGGGTTAGGGTTAGTGTTACTCTTAGCGTTACTCTTGGGTTTAGGGGTTAGAAGGATTTGGGGTTAGGATTAGGGTTAGGGGTGAGGTTGGGTTGGGTTAGGTTTGGGGTTGTGGGTTAGGGTTAGGGTTGGGATTAGCTTTTCTTGGGTTTGGGGTTAGGAGATTTGGGGTTAGGGTTAGGTTTGGTTTTAGTTTATGTTTAGGGGTTGGGGTTAGGGGTTGGGGTTAGCATTGGTCTTGGGTTTGGGGTTAGAAGGAGGTTTGGGGTTAGTGTTAGGGTTAAGGTTGGGTTAGGGTTGGGTATGGGGTTGGGGTTAATGGTTGGGGTTAGGTTTGGGATGAGTGAGGTTGGGAATAGGTTTAGTTTGGGGGTTGGGGTACGGGTAAGGGTTAAGGGTGGGGTTGGGCTTGAGGGTCAGTGTCAGGGTCAGGGTTTATTGTTGGGGTTAGTGTTGGGTTATCCTTAGCCTTGGTGTTATCATTAGGTTTGGGGTTAGGGTTGGGGTTAGTGTTGGTGTTGGGGTTGGGGATAGGGTTAGGGTTAGGGGTTGGCGTGAGGGTTAGGGGTGGGGGTTGGTGTTAGGGTTGGGTTTGTTATAGGGGTTGGGATTGGGGGTGGGGGGGTTAAGGTTAAGGTTGGGGTTGGGGTTGGGGTTAGGATTGGGGTTGGGATAGGGGTGAGGTTTGGTGTTAGGGTTAGGGTTAGTGTTAGGGTTGGGGTTTGGTTTGGGTTGGGATTTAGGGGTAAGAGTTTAGGGTTAGCGTTACTCTTGGGTTAAGGGTTAGAAGAGGTTTAGGGGTTATGGTTGGGTTGGGGGTTAGTGTTGGGGTTAGGGTTAGGGTTAGGTTGGGGTGGGGGTGGGTTTAGGGTTAGGGTTCGTGTTCGGGTTAGGTTTGGTTTGGGTTAGGGATAGGTTTAGGGTTAGCGTTACTCTTAAGTTTAGGTTTAGAAGGTTTATGGTGAGGTTGGGGTTAGAAGTTGGGGTTATGGTTGGGGTTATTGTTAAGTTTGGGGTTTAGTGTTTGGTTTAATGTTAGGGTTACGGTTGGGGTTAGGAGTTAGGGTTAGGGTTAGGGTTGTGGTTATGGTTAGGGTTAGGGTCAGGGTCAGAGTCAGGGTTTAGGATTAGAGTTAGCCTTAGGGTGGCGTTAGTGTTAGTGTTAGTATTAGGGTTAGCGTTAGGGGTTGGGTTTAGGGTTGGGGTTAGGGTTTGGATTGGGGTTGGGGCTGGGTTGCAGTTGGGATTAGGGTTAGGGTTTGGGTTAGTGTTGGTTTAGGTGTTGAGCTTTGGGTTGGGGTTTGGGTTTAGGATTAGGGTTAAGGGTTAGGGTTGGGGTTAAGTTTGGGGGTTTTGTTTGGGGTTGGGGTTAGGTTTTAGTTGGGGTTTAGGGTTAGGGTTGGGGTTACTGTTAGGGTTATGTTTCGTGCTAGGGATGGTTTAGGTTGGGGCTAGTGCTAGGGCTGGGTTTAGGGCTGGCGCTAGGGTCTGGGGGTTGGGATAGTGTTTAGTGTTATGTTGGGGTTGGGGATTGGGGGTAGGGACAGGATTGGGTGTTGGGATTAGGGTTAGGGATAGTGTTAGGGTTAGGGTTGGGGTTGGGGTTGGGGTTGGGGTTAGGGTTAGGGCTAGGATCAGGGGTCAGGTCAGGGTTTAGGGTTAGGAGGGGTTATCCTTGGGGTGGCGTTAGTGTTAGTGTTAGCATTCAGGTTGGCGTTGGGGTTGGGTTTGGGGTTGGGGTTAGGGTTAGGATTGGGGTTGGGGGTTGGGGGTTAGGGGTTGGGATTAGCGTTGGGTTTGGGTTGGTGTTAGGTTTAGGTGTTAGGCTTAGGGTTGGGTTTAGGGTTAGGGTTAGTGTTGGGGTTAGGGATTGGGTTAAGTTTGGGGGGTTTGGTTGCAGTTGGTTAGGGTTTAGTTTTGGTTTAGGGTTGAGGGTTGGGGTTAGGGTTACTGTTGGGGTTATGTTTCGTGCTGGGAATAGGTTTAGGGTTGGGGCTGAGGTGCTGGGGCTGGGTTTGGGGCTAGCGCTAGGGCCCAGGGTTGGGATAGTGTTTAGTATTAGTGTTGGGGTTAGGGTTAGGGTTAGGGACAGGGTTAGGGGTTGGGATTGGGGTTAGGTATGGTGTTAGGTTTGAAGGTTGGGGTTGAGGATTCGGTTGGGGTTAGGGTTAGGGTTTAGGTCAGGGTTAGGGAAGATTTTGGGCTTAGGATATGTGTTGAGTTTATACGTTGGGGTTTGGGGTTAGGGTTACCCTAGGGCTATGGGTTAGAGGGTAGGTTTAGGGTAGGTTGGTGTTGAGGTTGGAGTTTAGGGTTAAGGTTTTGGCATTACTATTGGGTTTATTGTTGGAGAGGAAGGTTTAGGGTTATGGTGAGAATTAGGTTTAGGGCTGGGGTTAGGGTACGTTTAGGGTTGTGGTTGGTGTTGGGGTTAGGGTTAGTGTTAGGGGTTGGTTTGAGGGGGTTAAGGTATGGGTTAGTGGTTAGTGTTAATTTTACTGTTAGTATTCTGGTTTAGGGTTTAGGGATACAGTTATATTTATGGGTAAGGGTTACGGTTTAGGTAGGTTTAGGGGTTGTGGTTAGGGTTGAGGGATAAGGTTACGGTTGGGTTAGGGGTAGGGGTAGGTAGGTAAGTTTAGGGTTGAGGTTTAGGCGAGGGTAGGGTTAGTGTTAGGGTTAGGGTTAGGGTTAGGGTTAGTGTTAGGGTTTAGTATTAGACATAGGGTTGGGTTATAGTTTTAGGGCTAGGGTTTGAGTTAGAGTTGGGGTTTAGGGTTGGGTGTGAGGTTTAGGGTTTAGGGTTAGGGTTATGGATAGAGGAGGGTGTATTAATGCTATGTGTGGCATGGGTTAGGGTTAACGTTAGTTTAAGGTTGGTTTAGGGTTGGAAGTATGAGGTTTTGGGGTTAGGGGTTGAGGTTTAGAGGTTAGGGGTTAGGGTTGGGGTTGGGGTTTAGGGTTAGCGTTGAGGGTTGGTTCAGGTTAGGGTTTGGTTTGGGTTAGGGGTTGGTGTTCGTTTGGGTCTTAGGTTTAAGGTTTGGGGTTAGGTTGGGTTTGGGTTGGTGTTAGGGTTAGGTTTGGGATTAGTTTTGGGGTTGGGGTTGGGGTTGGGTTGGGTTAGCGTTACTCTTGGGAGATTTAGGGTTAGTTAGATTTAGTGTTGGGTTGGTGTTGAGTTTAGGTTTATGTTTGGGTTTGAGGCTTGGTTTGGGGTTGGGGTTAGGTTTAGGGGGTTTGGTTTAGGGTTATCGGTTAGGGTTAGGGTTAGCATTACTCTTAGGTTTAGGGTTAGGGTTTAGGGTTAGGGTTTTAAGTTGGGGTTGGATTAGGGTTAGGGGTTGAGGTATGGGGAGTTGGGGTTAGGGTTTGGGTTAGGGTTTATGGTTAGGTTTGGGTTTTAATGTTAGGGTTAGGTACAGTGGTTAGGAATAGGATTAGGGTTAAGGTTGGGGTGCGGGTAGGGGTTAAGTTTGGTATTAGGCTTGGGTCAGTGTCAGGTCAGGGTTTAGGGTTAGGGGTTAGCGTTGGGGTTATCGTTAGCCTTAGTGTTATCATTAGGTTTAGGGGTAGGGTTAGGGTTAGGGGTTAGGGTTGAGTGTTAGTGTTACGTTTGGGGGATAGGGTTAGGGTTAGGATTAGGGTTGAGGGATTAGCGGTCAGGGGTTAGCATTAGGGTTAGGGTTGGGGTTGGTGTTAGGGTTGGAGGTTTGGGATGGGTTGAGATTGGGGTTGGGGTTAGGGTTAAGGTTTGGGGTTGGGGTTGGGGTTGGGATTGGGGTAGGGATTCAGGGTTGGTTTAGTGTTAGGGTTAGGTTTAGGGGTTGGTTTGGGGGTAGGTTGAGGTTAGTGTTAGGGTTAGCATTACTCTTGGTTTAGGGTTGAAAGAAGTTTAGGGTTATGGTTGGGTTGGGATGATGTTGAGGTTAGGTTAGGATTAGGTTTGGGTTAGGGTTGGGTTTAGGCTTAGGGTTGCAGTGTTCGGGTTGGGGGTTTGGTTTGGGGTTAGGGATGAGTTTAGGTTGGCGTTACTCTTAAGTTTGGGTTTAGAAGGGTTATGGTTAGGGTTAAAGTTAGGGGTTGGGGTTGGGGGTTAGGGTTACGTTTGGGGTTAGTGTTTGGTTAATGTTGGGTTTAGGGTTAGGGTTAGGGTTGGGGTTAGGTTGGGTTGGGGTTAGGGTTAGGGTTGGAGTGTCAGGAGTCAGGGTCCGGTCGGTTTGGTTAGGATTGTAGGGTTGACATTAGTGTTAGTGTTAGCATTAGGTTGGCGTTAAGGGTTGAGGTTTAGGGTTGGAGTTAGGGTTAGGATTGGGTTGGGGGTTTAGGGTTAAGGTTGGGATTGGGGTTGGGTTTGGGGTTAGTGTAAGATTTGGGTGTTGACAACTTGGGGTTAGGGTTTGGGGTTAGGGTTAAGGTTGGTTAAGGGTTAGGTTGGGGTTTGGTTAGGTTTGGGGGTTTTGGTTGATTTTGGGGGTTGGGTTTTGGGTTGGGGTTGCTGTTAGGGTTATGTTTCGTGCGAGGATAGGTTTAGGATTAGGGCTAGTGCTGGGAGCTGGGTTTGAGGCTAGCGCTGAGCTGGGGGCAAGATGAGTGTTTGGGTATTATTAGGGGTTAGGAGTTAAGGTTAGGGATAGGGTTGGGGGTTAGAGATTAGGGTTATGGATAGTGTTAGGGTTGAGTTAGGATTAGATTCGGGTTGGGAGGTTGGAATGAGTTTAGGGGTTAGGGTTGAGGAAAGATTTTAGGCTTAGGATATGTGTTGATTTTAAAAGATAGGTTGAGTTAGAACTGCCTGGGGCTATGGTTGGGAGTAGGTTTAGGGTAGGGTTGGCATTGGGGTTAGGTTTAGGGTTAAGGTTAGCGTTACTATTAGGTTTATTGTTATGAGATAGGTTTAGTGTTATGGTGAAATAGGTTTAGGGCTAGGTTTAGGGGTACGTTTAGGGTTGTGGTTAGTGTTAGGTTGAGTTAGTATTGGGGTTGTGTTAGGGTTAAGAGTATGAGTTAGCGGATTAGTGTTAGGTTCCTGATTAGTGTTATGGTTTAGGGTTAGGATAGGGTTATATTGTGGGTAGTATTGTTTTTGGTGTAGGTAGGTTGGGGGTTGTATGATTAGGAGTTGAGATGGAAGTTAGTTGGTTTAGAGAGTAGGAGTAGGGTAGAGTTTAGTGTTGGGATTTAGAGCAGAGGGTTAGGGTTAGTGTTAGGGTTATCATTTAGGGTTAGAAGTTAGGGTTAGGGTTAGGGGTTTGGTTTTTAGGATAGGGTTAGGTATAGTGTTGGAGCTAGGGATTGATTAGGTGAAGTTGGGTTGGGGTTACCAGTTGAGAGGATTGGGTTGAGGGTTAGGGGTTGAGTTAGTGTTTTAGTTGGAGGTTAGGGGTTAGGGTTAGGAAGGTTGGTTGGGGACAGTTAGGGTTACAGTTAGTATGGTTAGTATTAGGGTTAGGGGTTAGGAAGGTTGGAATTCACGGGATAGGTTTAAGGTTGGTGGGCACCAGGTCGAGTGTCAGTCAGGGTTTAGGAGTTAGGAGTTAGGAGTTAGCGTTAGCACCTGGTGTGCTTGTTATGTTCAGTTGATTAGGTGGCTGTTAGTATTGAGCTTAGGGATGAGTTGGGTTGGGGTTGGGGGTTAGTAAGTGTTAGCTTTGAGGTTGGGGTTAGGTTGGCATTGAGTTGAGTTAAGGTTAGGGTTAGTATTGAGGTGGAATTGAAGCTTTGATTCCCAGGGTTACAGTTAGGTTAAGGTTTGGTTAGGGTTGATTAGGTTTAGGGTTAGGTTAGGGTTAGGGGTTAGGTTTGGGATTTTGGTGAGGTTGGGGTTCCGGGAATCAGGGGTTGGGCTCAGGGCTTGGGGTTGGGAGTTGGGGTTTGGGTTTGTTTGGTTGAGGGTTAGTGTTAGGGTTAGGGTTATTGTTAGGTTCTTTATCAGGTCAGGGGTTTAGAGTTAGGTTTAGCGTTAGGGTTGGCGATGTATGGGGTTTAACATTAGGGTTAGGAGCTAAGGTTAGGTTTGAGGTTGGGGATTAGGGTTAGAGATTGGGGTTGTGGTTACCGTTGGGGGTTGTGGTTAGGGGTTAGCGTTGAAGTTAGTGTGTTAAATTTAGGAGTTAGCGTTAGGATTAGTGGCGGTTGACTTAGGAGTAAGGGTTTAGGGTTAGGGTTAGGGTTGGGGTTAGGGTTAGGGTTAGGTTTGGGGTTGGGGTTACAGTTAGAGGTTATTGTTCGGGCTAAAGAAAGCAGGTTTGGGATTAGGGCTAGTGATAGGGGCTAGATATAGGGTAGGTCTAGGACTAGGGTAAGGGTGAGTGTTTGGTGTTATGGTTGGGGTTGGGTTGGGGTAGGGATAGGTTTAGGGTTTGGGGTTAAGATTAGTGATTGTCTTGAGTGTTGGGGTTTAAGGGTTAGGTATTAGTGTTAGCCTTGGGTTAAGTTTTATTATTGAAGTTGAAGTAAAGTTGACTTAGGATATGTGTTGAATTGAATGGAGTTAAGGTTTGAATAGGCCTAGAAATAGAATTGAGAGGTATGTTTGGGTAGGATTCACGCATTGGGGGTTAGGTTTAGGTTAGGGTTAGCCTTTTCTTTGATTGTGTATTACTAGAAGTGGGTTAGGGTTATGATTAGAATGAGTTGGGGCTAGGAGTTAGGGGTGAGTTTAGGTGTTGTGGTTGGTGTGTAGGGTTAGGGTTAGTGTTGGGTTGGATTAGGGTTAAAGTGGGGTTAGTGTTTAGTGTTAGGGTTAGGGCAGGTTAGATTTATGGTTTAGGGTTACTGGATGATTGTGTTTATGGGTAGGGGTAGTGGTTGGTATGTTTAGGGGTTGTGG
>CAKJTW010000393.1:0-83431 GCA_917880005.1 Nanger dama | reverse complement strand
CTTCTGACACAACATCTGATGAAGAAGATACCAGTCAAGATGAGGAAGATTCGTTCCTCATTTTCTACCGAAAACACCTACCGTGATACTCTGAACAGCATGACAAATTTGTTGGAGCGGTTCCTTCTGGATAAGTATAAAATGAAGCAGCCCATCATGAAGGAAGACATGCTGAAGATTATCCACCCAAGAGACCATGACCGATTTGCCGAGATTCTCAAGAGAGCCTCTGAACACATCGAGGCCTTCTTTGCAGTTGACGTGAAGGAAGTTGACTCAACCATCCACTGCTATGACCTTGTCAGCAAACTGAACCTGCCCAACAATGGGAGGGTGTGGGATGGTAGGGGGCTTACCTAAGACCGGTCTCTTGATGACAGTTCTGGGTGTGATCTTCGTGAAGGGTGACTGTGCCGCTGAGGAAGACATCTGGAAATTCTTGAATATGATGCAAGTATATGCCGGGAGAAAACACTTCATGTACGGATAGCCCAGGAAGCTCATCACCAGAGACTTAGTGACGATGAAGTACCTGGAGTACTGCCAGGTTGCCAACAGCGATCCTCCACGTTATGAGTTCCTGTGGGGCCCATGAGCCCATGCTGAAACCAGCAAAATGAGTCTTGGAATTTTTGGCAAAAGTCAATGATACGGTCCCCAGTGCCTTCTCTTCACAATATGAAGAAGCTTTGCGGGATGAGGAGGAGAGAGCCCGAGCCACAGTTCCAGCCAGGCCTGGCACCACTGTCACTTCCAGGCATGATCCACAGCCACGTCCAGCAGCTTCTCCCACCCTACTGAAGACCAAGACTTTTAAAAGATCATCGAGATAAGAAAATTTGACATCAAAATAGGGACTTTTGCCGAAATGCTAAGCAATCCTGCAATAAAACTGCTGAGACAATAGAATTAAAAATAAAATGAAAAAAAGTTTCAAATCATGATCAAGCTTGATTGTTCTCCATCTTTTCGGTCTTCTGTTTTGTAAAACTAAATAATTTATACCTCAATATGCTTCTTCAAAAATGCAGGAGGTATTAAACCTTAACAAGTTAGACCTCTTACTGTCTTCATTTATTTTTGAGCTCCTGTTCCTTGAAAGGCTCTATGCTAGTTCTGGTGAGGCTAAGATCAAGGCCTAGTCTATCCCCATACAACTTTAGAAAGAAGGAGCTGCAATCACATAAGCAAGATCTTGAGACAGCATTGAGGAATGACAGGAAAGGAAAAAGACTATCCAGGAAGAAATCTCTACCTGGGGTAACGTACGGATCTGTTAGGCTCTCTACAACAAAACCCCACAGAATGGGTGGCTGAAACCATGGAAATTTATTTTCTCAGAGTTCTAGAGACTGCAAGTCCAAGATGAGGGCTGGTTTACCCTGAGGCCTCTCCCCTTGGCTGCCAGGTGGCTACCCTCTTCACTTGGCATTTCTTTTGAGTGCATATATCCCTGGTGCCTCCTTTTGTGTCTCAATTTCTTCGTATAGTCACATTGGTTTAAGGCCACCACTAATGATTTTATTTTAACTCAACCATCTCTTTAAAGACCTTATTTGTAACTACAGTTGCATTCTGAAGTACTCTGAGTTATGCCTTTAATATGCATTTGTGGAGGGAATACAATTTGGCTCCTAATAGACAGAAATCTAAGATGTCTCTGCTCTCAGCTCAATGCAGGAGATTCCAGTGCACAGACTGGTATTCTATGCACATCGTCTCCAGGGAGTTTCTGAGATGTGAGGGTGAACTCCCTTGAGGTGTGTAGGGAAGAAAGACATTCCTTCCTTTACCCCTTTTGAATTCTTGTGGTTAGACTAATAGTAAACTTGACACAAGACAGGGTACAGGAGAAAAAGAGACAAACTGCAATTCATGTGCACAGAAGTGTCATAGAAATGGGACCTAAGAAGTGGGCAAAGCAGGCAGCTTCTTTATTTAGTAGACAACAAAACAATCTGTGAGGGATCGACAGGACAAATCAACTTAGGTTTTAGGTACTCAACTAGTAAGGAATCTTAACAGAATCTGTACCCAGGGTAGTAAATTAAAGACTTAACAAGGTTTGTGTATACAGGCTTCTCTGCTTCAACTGCCTATTTCTGGTTAGAAGGGTTTCCCTCTGCCTCCAGATGCAGGCAGTATATCCTTCCTATGAGATGTATTTTCTGCTCTCACGGGGGCAGAAATTGGTGGCCAGCAGAATGTCCCTCCTCTGTTGGCTGTTTCTTAAGTAACTTGAATTCAAAATAATTAATATGCCACTGTGGTATATTTGTGGTCAGAGTGCCCTAAGCCTTGACAGGTCCCTCCTCTGAAACTTGCCTGCAAGTCTCACATGGTAAAAGCTGATCTGGTCAGTGTGGAGAGAGAGAATGGACTAGTGGAGTCCTCCATTTCAAGGCAGCAGTTGCATAATTCTGAGAACAGGTCAGTTCATTTAAAGAGTGGTTTCTCATTTCAATAGGTGGTGATGCAGGTGGGCTCCCAAAGCTATGTCTAGGTTGCAAGCAGTATCAGGTAGTTATTAATGAGAGGCATTTCTATGGAAACAAACAAACAAAAAAGCAGATGTTAATGATTGGCACTGGTTATAAACCAGTTTCTGAGCTCAGGCGGTAGTCAGGCAAGATTTCTAGGTGTCCGGATCAAAGCAACTATTGCAGTTTGAAATGTCTCTATCACAGTTACCAATATCTCTGGGTGATCAGGTTAACTTTCTAAGTGGCTCTTACAGCAACAGGCATGGAGTCTTTTTGAACGTGAGCTGTCGTAACAATTTGTCTGATCTTTGCATCAAGTCAACTAGCTTCACGTTGCAGGATTTCAGGAAAATGGCAATGTTAGTTCTCAGTGATTCAAGTAAAAAGAATGGGAGAGTGAGCGGATCAAGATGGCAGAAGTGTATTGCTCAGAGCTCACCATCTCCCCACAGACACATCAAAAGGATGTGAGAAATTGGGCATTTTAGTAAGAAATTTGCAGCTAGATACAGGTGGACACTAGAAAAATTCAGGATTCAACCCAGCTCACAGGTAAATAATAATACTTCAAGGAAACATAATACCACTAGAACCTAATACCCACATATGTGTAGTACACTTTCTATGGAACCATTTTTGCTGTCTATCATCTGCCTAATTTCTACTGAAGATAGGAAAACTAAGAGTTAATTTGTTTTCCAAGGAAGTCTAAATTCAATAAACTTGGCCTGATTATTTATCTAAGTACAGTAAGAATAATGATTTGCAATATAGGTGCTTTTAAATCCCCTTTGCTGGAACAGTTCATAAGGAGTCTCCAGAAGGAAATTTTAACAGCCTGTTGAAGTTAGGAAACCACAGCAAAGACTTGTTGTCAAACCTAGAGATCTGGATGAATTTCTCTCTTCCTGAAGTCCCCAAAACATCCAAAAGTTTCTGTGCCTGCCAGAAGTGATCTTCCTTACTCACCTGGTAAGGCTGATGGGAATTCTGTCAACAAGATCCCAGGCTGTTTTTCCAACAGTTTTTATTGCTCTATGGAAAAGGCAAGAGAGTTCCAGAAAAACATCTATTTCTGCTTTATTGACTATGCCAAAGCCTTGACTGTGTGGATCACAATAAACTGTGGAAAATTCTGAAAGAGATGGGAATACCAGACCACCTGACCTGCCTCTTGAGAAACCTATATGCAGGTCAGGAAGCAATAGTTAGAACTGGTCATGGAAGAATAGAGTGGTTCCAAATAGGAAAAGAAGTACATCAAGGGCTGTATATTGTCACCCTGCTCATTTAACTTATATGCAGAGTACATCATGAGAAATGCTGGGCTGGAAGAAACACAAATTGGAATCAAGGTTGCCAGGAGAAGTATCAATAACCTCAGATTTGCAAATGACAGCACCCTTAATGGCAGAAAGTGAAGCGGAACTAAAAAGCTTCTTGATTAAGTTCTTGATGAAAGTGAAAGTCGAGATAGAAAAAGCTGGTTTAAAGCTCAACGTTCACAAAACTAAGATCACGGCAGCTGGTCCCATCACTTCATGGGAAGTAGATGGGGAAACAGTGGAAACAGTGTTAGACTTTATTTTGGGGGCTCCAAGATCACTGAAGATCATGATTGCAGCCATGCAATTAAAAGACGCTTACTCCTTGGATGGAAAGTTGTGACCAACCTAGATAGCATATTCAAAAGCAGAGATATTACTTTGCCAACAAAGGTCCATCTAGTCAACGCTATGGTTTTTCCAGTGGTCATGTATGGATGTGCGAGTTGGAATGTGAAGAAAGCTGAGCTTCGAAGAATTGATGCTTTTGAACTATGGTGTTGGAGAAGACTCTTGAGAGTCCCTTGGACTGCAAGGAGATCCAACCAGTCCATTCTAAAGGAGATCCTTCCTGGGTGTTCTTGGAAGGAATGATCCTAAAGCTGAAACTCAAATACTTTGGCCACCTCATGCGAAGAGTTGACTCATTAGAAAAGACTCTGATGCTGGGAGGGATTGGGGGCAGGAGAAGGGGAAGACAGAGGATGAGATGGCTGGATAGCATCACCAACTCGATGGACCTGAGTTTCAGTGAACTCCAAGAGATGATGATAGACAAGGAGGCCTGGAGTGCTGCAATTCATGGGGTCACAATGTTCGGACATGACTGAGAGACTGAACTGAACTGACGGTTAACCTTAGTTTCCTCAAGTTCTCTGTTGTTATCCAAAGCTACCTGTGTCTGTCAAATATGGTATTCCAATCAAAGACTTGGTAGTGTAATCAATGCTTTCACTTGTGTCCCACTATAAGAACAGATTCTTACTGAACTTTTGAAAAATAACTATTTTCCTAAGAAAATGGGAACACTGAGAGTTTCTAATTTCTGGAGTGATCTTGTAGGGAGAGAAAAATTAATGTTTCAATTCTAATGACAAAGGTACAATTTATCAAACTGCTGTTTAAAAAATTTCCTTATACCTAGAAAATGAAACATTTTTAAAAGACAGTAATCTTTCAAAAAATCAGGAAAATTATTATCATATTTATAATTCATTAAGCCCTCAGTTCCTAATTCTTATATTGCTAGAGTATAGTTTTTGTATTATTTCTGCCAATCCTCCCTGAAGTTTGTGGGTCACAGGAACAATGATAATTTCAAGAAGCCTGCAAGGTTTTGGTTAAAGCTTGTATAATTTGCCCAGGGAAATGTGTGCCTGGATCACACTTCATAAACCAAGCAGAGAACACATTTTCTCACACTTTCTTTGCCACTGTAAGGGAATCAGCCTTGCAGGAAGGGAAGGCTTCAACTCATCCAGAAAGTATAGGAATGACAAGACTATTTTGATGACTCATCTCTTCTGTTCAGTCTCTTGGTCGTGTCTGACTCTTTGCAACCCCATGGACTGCAGCACGACAGGCTTCCATGTCCATCACCAAATCCCAGAGCTTGCTCAAACTCATGTCCATTGAGTAGGTGATGCCATTCAACCATTTCATCTTCTGCCCTTCCCTTCTCTTCCTGCCTTCCATCTTTCCCAGCATCAGGGTCTTTTCCAATGAGTCAGTTCTTTACACCAGGTTGCCAAAGTACTGGAGGTTCAGCTTCAGCATCAGTCCTTCCAATGCATATTCAGGACTGATATCCTTTAGAATTGACTAATCAGATCTCCTTTCAGTCCACAGGACTTTCACGAATCTTGCCCAGGAGGAACAAGGTTGCAAGAGGAGTTGGTGGACGTGGAATACATCTCTCTCCAAGGATACATCAGGAATACACCTTCAGACACAGAAGTGCACGCAGAATACCAGCTGAGACTGGACAGGAGTACGTGACCAGCAGAAAAGCATATATAGACCCAAGCAGAACTCAAGGTCAAGCCCTGAGCCTTTAGACTGCGTCCATGGCTCCAAGATCCTAGATACCTGAGAACTAACCCTGGGATATCAAATAGTGAGAACTGACACAAAGGAAACCACTGGAATACAAGAGCCAGCATCACCAAACCAGTATTAGCACCCTGTGCAGGACACCTCATCTAAACCACAAAGAAAAGGAAAATACAAACCCAAATATCAGCAAACAGTATTACCACCTTAATCAGCCTTTCCCATCAGAGGAAAAAAATAAACAAACAAACAAACACTCAGCACAAATCTCACCCTATAAGAATTTACACAAACCACTGGACCAATCTTAAGACAGCAGAAACAAAACGGAAGAAAGAATTCAATCTTGAAGCCTGGGAAAATGAGACCTCAAGCACGATAATTAAAATAATAATAATAATTGAAAAATGCAGGGAAATAGTATACAAATGAAGGAACAAAGCAGAAACACAGAAGTCCAAATAAATGAAGACGAAACAGGCAAACTACCTGAAAGTGAATTCATTGCTAAAGGGAATGCAATGATACTGATACTTTGGAAACTGTCTGGCAAATTCTTTTAAGCTAAATATAGTCTTATCATATGATCTAGCAAACAAACGATAAGGTGTTTACTCAAAAGAGCCAAAACCTTAAGCCCATCCAAAAACCTTCAATCAAATTTTAATAGCAGAATAAGTCATAGTTGTCAAAAACCGAAATCACCAAAGATGACCTTCAGTAGATGTGTGGGGAAACAAACTGTGGTAAGCTTCATGGAATGCTATTCACTCCTGGAAGAAAACATTTCAAACCATAAAAAGATATAGAGACAATTCAATGTATATTGATGAGCAGAAGGAGCTAGTATATAAAGTCTACATTCTGTATGATTCCATCAATGTTACATTCTGGAAAATGCATTTCATTAGAAGGAGTAAAATGTTCACTAGTTGTCAGGGGTTCCAAGTGAGATTCTGAGGGATGAACAGATGGAGCATGGGAGATCCATAGGGCATTCACACTCCTCTGCATGATACCATGTTGGCTGAGTTGATAATATCATGTATCTGTCAAACACTAAAGAACTGTAAAACACAAAAGTGAAATGTATTGTAAACAATGGACATTAGTAAATGAAACATATTGACATTAGTTGCTCAATTGTAAAAATTGAATTTGTATCCATTGAACCAGTACAAGATGTTAATAATAGACGATACCAAGTGGAGGGAGAGTGGCTGTATGGGACCTCTCTATACTATCTGCTGAATTTTCTCCAATGATAAATCTGTTCTTTTAAAAAAGAAATATAGAGGGGCAAGAAACACATAAACACATGAAAAGAGGAGCTACATCGCTCATCATGAAAGAAATGCACATCAAAATTACAATGAGGTGTCGCCTCATACAGGTCAGAATGGTCAACATCAAAATATGTACAGGCAGTAAATGCTGGGGAGAGTTTAGAGAAAAGGTGAGAATGGAAATTGATAGAGCCACTATGGAGTACACTAGGGAGATTCTTTTAAAATCTAGGATTAAAACTACCTATGACCCAGCAATAGAAATACTGAGCATATACACTGAGAAAAGAAGAATTGAAAAGACGCCTGTATCCAATGTTCATTGCAGCACTGCTTACAATAGACAGGACATGGAAGCAAAGTAGACTTCACCTGACAGATGACTGGATAATGAAGTTGTGGTAGCCACATACAATGGAATATTAGCCATAAAAATGAGCCAATTTAAGTCACTTAAGTAGTGAGGTGGATGCACCTAGAGCCTGTTTACTGAGTGAAGTAAGTTAGAAACAGAAAAGTAACATACATTAACGCATATACATGGAAAGTAGGAATGGTACTCACGAACCTATTTGAAGTGTGGGAATAGTGACACAGATGTGGAGAATGGACCTGTGGACACAGCAAAGGAAGGCATGGGTAGGATGAATTGAGAGCGTGGCACTGACAAATATAGAGTCCCATGCGTACAAAAGATAGTTGGCAGGAAACTGCTATATTATACAGGGAGCTCCACCTGGTGCTGTGTGCCAGCCTAGAGGGGGTGAGATGAGGGGGTGGGAGGAAGTCTCATCAGGCAGGAGGACTATGTATACATAGCAGTGATTCATCCTGTTGCATAGCAGAAACAACACAACATTATAAAGCAAGTACCTGTTGATTAAAACAACTTTTTAGAAGTCTACTAATTTAAAAACTAGAAACAAGTATGGATAAGAACACATAGCCAGTACAGAGTTACATGCAACAATGCAAAATGCATAAAAGTCAGTAGTAATGAAAAGCAAACTATCACGGTAAGAATTTGATCCTTGAATTAAAATTCTTAGGAAACAGGCACAGAAAATATTGACACATATAACTAACTTCAGAAAGCTGGCATAAAAAAGATCAACACAGAAAAATCAAGAGACTGGTCTGGAAGAATCAACAATACTCAGACCATGTAATAGAAAACACAACATAAACAAAAGCAACAATACGAAAAAATGTACCTACAAAGAAACCTTAGAAAAATGTATGCAGTCTACACGATGGTACCAAGAAGAATTTCCTGAGTGCCTTAGGATAAAGAAATCTCAAACAGAATAGTATGTTATGTGTATTCTGAGGACACATTTTAAGACTGTCGATTTTCTTTATATCAGGAATAAAGACAACTAATAACAAAAGCAAGAACACAAAAAGAAATAATCCCTAAGGAACAATAAGTCTCCACTGAACTTCACCCTATGAGTGCCCAGGTGGGGGAGTACTCTGAGGCTGACACAGGTGTGCAGGCCACAAAGGAAACAGACAACAGGATCAGCTGGAAAAGGCTTTAAACTGGAGTGGGTGATTCTTCCCCTGGGCCATGGGACCATGAGCCTCTACTGCTTCACTGAAGGAACCTGAGGCAGCATCTCAGAGCCCCAAGCCAGGATCATGGGGCACCAAATTTCAGGATGGACATGGCAGTATGACCCAGAGCTCACACAATAACCCGCACAAACTTTGTTAGTGGATGATACTGGCCCTTGTAACTGATTAGCTTAAGAGACTGTCACACATGGATTAAAAGAGAAAAGCCTGTATCACAGTAATTGTACAAAAGGACAGAAATTCATCTCAGAACGTTCGAGTAATGCCCCTGCAGTCGACTAAGAGCTCACAGTGAGAACCGTCAGGCTAAGGAGCCCCTTCACTCTCTCTGCTGGGATTGTGTGGGGCATGGTTGGGGACAGGGGTGGTTTTACACCAGAAAGGGAAGGGTTTCCAGGCTCCACCCGCAGCCAAGATGAAGATCCTGAGTGAAATGTGAGGGGTTCCACACCAGAGAAGGCATTCTCCCATCCTTCTCTCTCACTTATCTTACCTGCAGCAGCCATTTCCAGGAAGCCTTAGGCAGAAGTGTCCAGATGAGATGCCAGTGCACTTCTCACCAGGCATCTGGGGATTTGACATCTTCCAGTGAGGCCTTGCCCTCAGGTCTGCAGACAGCACATAATGCAGCATTACGGTCAGGGGAAGACAGGGATAGAGGACAGAGAGCATCTCTCAGCACACAAGAAGGAGCCCCAGAGTGCCCTCATGGATCTGTCTCAGCAGCTCCAGGAAGGCAGTCAGGCTCGGGCTCCCAAATTCTTCCTGCTTGGTTTACTGAGAGAAGTGAGAGGCAAGGAGTGAGGCCAATTGACTGAGATCAGCAGGGACATCCCAGAACCCACTATGAGTCAAAGAAGGGACCACATCCCCCTCTTGCAGCAAACTCCCCGGAACCCTGCCCACCCTGGCCCTGCCCCTGCTGTCCTCCTGGAGTCCAGATGCACATGATAAGAAGTGATGGCCCCCTATCCACGCTGGGGTGTGATGCCATCTTTGAGAGGGCTGCTGTCTTTGAGTGCTGCTATAGCTGTGCCCAGAGGGAGGAGTCCGAGGTCTTATCAGGGGTCCAAGTCGGAGGTGACATGAGCTACAAGTGCACTGGATAGTTACAAAGATACGCCCTGGCAATCCCAACACCTTTTCCATCCAAAAAGAGGAGACTTCACAGTCCCGTGGCAAGCCCGCACCTGCTCTACACCTGGAGGCTTGGGCCTGGCTCTTAGGTGCAATGTCCATTGGCTATGCCCACGGGTTCTCAGGACATAACCTGGGTCCATGGGTGGTGGATCTGGGTGCGGGTTTGGTGGACCTTGGCTCTGTTCAGTAGAGGGAAGTCTGGGATTCTGTGAAGGAGGGACCCGTGGGGGACTGAGTGTCTCCTCACCCCAGATTGGCGGCCACGCCTAACCCCTCACCCAATGTGACTTGGCCAGAGAGCAACCTGTCAGCATTTGGGAAGTTCTAAAGGCTGAGGGGCTCCCTGACTGTGATCACCAACACGAGACACTCAGAGAAGAGGAGACCTCATTCCTAAGGGCTGGCAGACGGTCAGCAGAGGGAGGATGTCAGGGCTCGGGAGGAGTCAAGGTAATGACCATCCACCGCATCACAGGGCCGACTCAGGACACTCCCCTGTGGCCAGCACTTCCTCCCAGGCAAACACGGGGAGGGGGGCTGCAGTCTGAGAGGGGAAGTTTTGAAGGGGCAGCTGGCAAGCAGCAGAACAGCATGTTCCATGACCCTTCGGTCGGGGGCTCAGCGCTCCCTCCTCTCCTCCTCCCGGGTGACAGGGAAGGTATTAGTGTCAACTTCAGAGCAGGAGAGGGAACATGGTGGGGGATGAGGTTGGATATGGGGGTCTTGCCCCAATTTTCATCCTGACTCTGAATGTGAACTAAGAGAAACTGCCTCCCCTGCCATCCCCCACAGGCCCCCTCTAACGCCCAGGCAGGGCTGTCTGCCTGGGTCCCACGGCTCACTCTCATTTCCAGTTCAGTGGTCACAGGGGACAGGCTCACCAGGAAAACAGAAGCCTTGTGGGTTCCAGAGCTGTGGTCTCAAGAACCCTGCAGAAGCGCCCGTGGTTCAAGCTGGGGTGGAGTCTCCCCACTGAAGGTGCTCACAATATCTCCTTATCCCTCCTCCAGGTGCCCTCCTTACCTGGTTTCCTGCCAGCGTTCTTGCCTGCTGTTCCTGATCTGTGTCATTATCCCTCGGAGGCACAACAATAAGTCCCATGTCCACGGGAAACTCCACCAGGTCCAGGGTGACACTCAGGAGGCCCAGGCCAGTGCTGCTGCAACCCCAGGAGAGGAGTGCCCCTCCCCCCCTCTTCTGCCCCTCAGGGTTCTCCCCCGAGTTCCCCTGCTGCTGGTGATTGCCAGGAGCTTCAGGGAGAAATGGCCCCTAGCTCTCCTGATGCAGGGCCTTCATGCACAGGATCTGATGAAGGTGCCCAGGGCCCAGAGGAGGAAAGTGCAGGTGCCTCCCAGGCAGCCCCTGCCACTCAGAGCACTTGCAAAGATCCTCTGGCCAGGAATGCCAGCAACCTGGTGGAGTTCCTGCTGGAGTAGGACACCAAGAGGGAGCCCATCATGCAGAACGCCCTGCTGAAGGTTGTCAGCAGGAAGTACTGGCAGCCCTTGCCCGAGATCCTCAGGAGAGCCTCTGAGTGCATGGAGCTGGTGTTTGGCCTGGAGCTGAAGGAAGATCATCTCACATGCTAGCAAAGTAATCCTCAAAAATCTCCAAGCCAGGTTTCAACAATACAAGAACCATGAACTTTCAGATGTTCAAGCTGGATTTAGAAAAGGCAGAGGAACCAGAGATCAAATTGCCAACATCTACTGGATCATCGAAAAAGCAAGAGAGTTGTAGAAAAACATCTATTTCTGCTTTATTGACTACACCAAAGCCTTTGACTGTGTGGATCACAGCAAACTGTGGAAAATTCTTAAAGAGATGGGAATACCAGGTGACCTTACATGCCTCCTGAGAAATCAGTATGCAGGTGAAGCAGCAACAGTTAGAACTGGACATGGAACAGCAAACTGTTCCAAATCGGGAAAGCAGTATGTCAAGGCTGTATATTGCCATCCAGCCTATTTAACTTATATGCAGTGTACATAATGTGAAATGCAGGGCTTGATGAAGCACAAGTTGGAATCAAGACTGCCAGGAGAAATATCAGTAACCTCAAATATGCAGATGATACCACCCTTATGGCAGAAAATGAAGAACTAAAGAGCTTCTTGATGAAAGTGAAAGAGGAGAGTGAAAAAGTAGTTTGCTTGAAACTCAACATTCAGAAAACTAAGATCATGGCATCCGGTCCCATCATTTCATGGCAAATAGATGGGGAAACAATGGAAACAGTAAGAGACTTTACATTTTTGGGCTCCAAAATCACTAGACATGGTGACTGCAGCCATGAAATTAAAAGACACTTGCTCCTTGGTAGAAAAGCTATGACCGAGCTAGATAGCATGTTAAAATGCAGAGACATTACTTTGCCTTCAATGGTCCATCTAGTCAAAGCTATAGTTTTTCCAGTAGTCATGTGTGGATGTGACAGCTGGACCATAAAGAAGGCTGAACACCAAAGAATTGATGCTCTTGAACTGTGGTGCTGGAGAAGACTCTTGAGAGTCCCTTGAACTGCAAGGACATAAAACCAGTCCATCCTTTAGGAAATAGGTCCTGAATATCCATTGGAAGGACTGATGCTGAAGTTAAAACTCCAATACTTTGGCCATCTGATGTGAAGAACTGATTCCTTGGAAAAGACCCTGATGCTGGGAAAGGCTGAAGGCAGGAGGAGAAGGGGATGACAGAGGATGAGATGGTTGGATGGCATCACCGACTTGATGGACATGAGTTTGAGCAAGATCCAGGAGTTGGTAAAGGACAGGGAAGCCTGGTGTGCTGCAGTCCAAGGGGTTGCAAAGAGTTGGACATGACTGAGTGACTGAACTGAAAGCCTTTGACTGTGAGGATCACAACAAACGGTGGAATATTCTAAAAGAGATGGGAATACTAGACCACCATCTGCTAAGTCACTTCAGTTGTGTCCGACTCTGTGTGACCCCATAGGTGGCAGCCCACCAGGCTCCCCCGTCCCTGGGGTTCTCCAGGCAAGAACACTGGAGTGGGTTGCCATTTCCTTCTCCAATGCATGAAAGTGGAAAGTGAAGGTGAAGTCACTCAGTTGTGTCCAACCCTCAGTGACCCCATGGACTGCAGCCTTCCAGGCTTCTCCGTCCATGGGATTTTCCAGCAAGAGTACTGGAGTGGGGTGCCTTTGCCTTCTAAGACCACCATACCTGTTGCCAAATTAATGTGTCTGAAGGTTAAGAAGTAACAGAACAGCACATGGAACAGTGGTCTGGTTCAAAAGTGGGAAAGGTGTATATCAAGGCTGTATACTGTCATCCTGCTTATTGAACTTCTATGCAGATTATATCATGCAAAATGCTGGCCTAATAAATCACAAGCTGGAATCAACATTGTCATAAGAAATATGAATAACCTCAGATATGTAGATGATACCCCTCTAAAAGAAGAAATCAAAGAGGAATTAAAGAGCATTTTGATGAGTTTGAAAGAAGAGAGTGAAAATGCTTGCTTCACAGTCAGCATCCAAAAAACTAAGATCATGGCATCTGTTCTCATCATCTCATGTAAAATAGATGCAAAAAAGTGGAAACAGTGGCAGACTTTATTTTCTTGGGCCCTAGTATCTTTGTGGATTACTACAGTTCAGTCATGAAACTAAAAGATGCTGGCTCCTTCAAAGGAAAGTTATGAGAAACTTAGCATATTTAACACAGAAATATCAATTTGTCTAAAAAGGTACCTATTGTCTAACCTATGATTTTTCTAAGTAGTCATGTACACATGTGAGAGCTGGGCCATAAGGAAGACTGAGTGCTGAAGAATTAATGCTTTCAAACTCTAGTACAGGAGAAGACTCTTGAAAGTCCCTTGGACAGCAAGATCAAACCAGTCAATGTTAAAGGAAATCACCCTGAATGTTCAATGGAAGGACTCATGCTGAAGCTGAGCTCCAATACTCCATCCACCTGATGCTGTGAAAGATCGAGCGCAGGAGAACAGGGTGACAGAGGATGGGATGGTTGGATGGCTTCACCGACTGAATGGATGTGAATCTGAGCAAACTTCAAGAGATAGTGAAGGGCAGGGAAGTCTGGCATGCTGTAGTCCATGGGATCGCTAAAGAGTCAGACATGAGTTAGCAACAAAGAAAAGCAACAAAGAAATTGAAATGTCAGGCACCTACAGTAACAGCAAACAGTAAACACAATGTGAACACAAGCACACATACAAACACACCAACACAACATATCTGTTATCAAGATCAACATAAACTCTCATGCTAAAAGCCCACTTAAATCAGTTCATATTATCCAATAACTTATGTTCAGCCTTCAACCAAAAATTATAAACTATGTTAAAAAGCAGGAAAGTCTAGTCTGATGAAACAATGAAAGAAATTAATCACACTCAGATATAGGATACCATTTTGAATATCAGATTAAGATTTTAGAATAGCCATAATTCACATAGCTTATACCATCCCTCATTGCTCAGCAGGAAAAAAATCCACCTGCCAATGCAGGAGGTGCAGGTTTGATCCCTGGGTGGGGAAGATATCCTGGAAAAGGTAATGGCAACTCACTCCTGTATTCTTGCCTGGGAAATCCCATGGAGAGAAGAACCTGATGGGCTATAGTGCCTGTGGTCACAGAAGTGTCAACCAAATAATAATTTTAAAGAACAGTAATCAAGGGTTCCAGAAGAATTACAAGGAACAAGGAATGTATGCAACTAGAGGAGCCTGGTGGGCCACAGTGCATGGCATCACAAAAGCCTCAGGAAAGACTTAGCAACTAAAAAACAGTGCAGAATGGGAATAATATAAGAAGCAATAGAGAAAGAAGCAGAATCTATAAATTAATAATGACTGAGAATTTCCCCAAATTAATGAGAGCCAGTAAACCACAGATTTAGAAAACTCAGAGAGCACCAACCAGGGCAAACAGAAAAAATAAAATAAAATCTACACCTAAGCATATCATATCCAAACTTCAGAAACCAAGAAAAAGAGAATTATTAAGAAACGCTAGAGAGAGAGAGAAAAAAAAAAAAAAACTTACTATAGAGGAAAAAGAGCAACAATTACCTAAGATTTTTCTTCAGAAAGGGCTTCCCTGGTAGCACAGTTGCTAAAGAAACTGCCTACTATGCAGGAGACCTGGGTTTAATCCCTGGGCAAGGAAGATCCCCTGGAGAAGGAAATGGCAAACCACTCCAGTATTCTTGCCTGGAAAATCCCACGGACAGAGGAGCCTGGAAGGCAACAGTCCATGGGTCAGAAGAGTCAGACATGACTTAGCTACTAAACCACCATGACCATCTCTTCAGAAACCATGCTATCATGAAAAGACTAGAGTTAACGTTTTAAACCATTGAAAGAGAGAGAGTGATTAAAAACAGAAACACTAAAACCAACCTAGAATTCTGTAACTGGGCCGGGGGAATCCTTAAATGGTAATGAGAAACAGATACTTATATGGACAAACAAAATTGATGGAAATTTATCACCAGTAGATCTACTCTGCAAGAATTGCCAAAACAAATTCTTCTGGGAAAAAGGAAAATGATATAGGTCACAAACTTTGCCTACATAAGGAATGTAACAGAGTTAGAGAAAAAATAAATGAAGATCTAATAAAGTCCCTTTTTATTATGTTCAATTGAGCAAAAACATAGCTGTTTTTCCAAAATAATAATATAACTACAATATATCCAGTGATTATATATTCTGAATAAGAGGAATAAATGGCAGAAACGATATAAAGGACAGAAGAGGATGATCTAGGAATATCTGCTACAAGATACACGGATCAACCTTCAAGCAGGATCATGTTATTCTAAGAGGATTTGAATAAGGTGCAATTGTATGATGCAAACTCTACAGAAACCACTAAAAAAGTTAAGAAGTATAACTGATATGCTAAAGAGAACAGAAAACAAAATAAAGTTAAATCTTGATTCAAAACTAGAGAATGCAGAAAAAAATATTAAAAAGGAACAAAATATAAGTTCAATAAATAGAAAATAGTTACAAATACTGTTAATCCAATACTATGCATAATCATTTTTCATGTTAATAGTCTAAATATACCAATTAAAAGGAAGATATTGATGAAAAGAATTAAAACAACAAAAATATACCTAACCTTATGCTGTGTATAAGAAATCCACTGTAAATTTGAAGATAAAATATATTAAAAATAATGTGATGGAGAAAACTATACCATGCTAATATGAGTGGGAAAAGAAGGTGGACAATCTAAATTTACTTCAAACAAAGCAGTATTCAGAACAAGAAAGTCAGGAATAAAGATAGGCATTATGTAATGATTAAGTGGTCAGTTCTCAAAGAAATCGTAACAACCCTTAATGTGTTTGGACCAAAAAAACTGTGCTAAAGTATACAAGGCAAATACTGATGATGCAGAAATACTCTTACACCTAGAGATGTCAACACATGTCTTTTAGGAATTGTCAGACTCAGTAGGCAGAAAATCAGTAAGGTGTAGTTGAACTGAAAAGCACCAACAATTAACTAGATCTAAATGACGTTTATAGAATACTTAACAACAGGAGAAAATACACTGTTTTCAAATTCACATGGAACATACAGCAAGACAGATCCCATTCTATGCCATAAAACTCACATTATCAAACTTAAAAGAATAGAAATAATATATAAAGAGTGCTCTTACACTGGGATCAAAATAAACTAGAAATTGACAACAAAATGATAGTGGTAACACTGAGAGTATTTGGAGATTAAAAAATATACTTCTAAATAACATGTAGGCCAAATAAAAAGTCTAATAATAAGTCTTGAAATATTTTCAACTAACTGAAAACAAAATTACAATTTATCAGAAGTTGTGGGATATAGCAAAATATATAAAGAGATATATACAGCGTTGAATGCCTATATTACAAAAACCTAAAATTAATAATTTACCCTTCCATCTTAGTAAACTTGAGAAAGGAAAAAGAGGAAAAGAAATAAAGCAGAAATTAATGACACTGGAAAAAAGAAGACAATAAAGAAAAAACAACAAAACCAGAAGCTGTAACTCTAAAAAAAAAAAAAAAAATAAAAAAACCCATAAAATTCTCAGCACCCTAATCAAGAAAAAAAAGAGAAAACACAAATTAAATTATGAATAGTAGAAATGAAAGAAGAGTCATGATGACTGATATGATGGACAGTAAAAGGATAATAAATGAATATCATAAACAACTTTGTACCTTCAAATATAAAAGTTAAATTAACAAATTGCTTGAGGATATAACTAAGGAAAATTTTGAAAGAAAAATACCTAGTTTAAATAGGTCTGCCTCTATTAAAGAAATTTAATCTGTAAGTAATAAGCTTCCAATAAAGACATCAACAAGCCCAGATGATGCCACTGATGAAATATAACAAAAATTTAAAGAAGACATGGTAACAGTTCTCTACAATCTATTTCAGAGAATAGAAGCAAAAGGAACACTTCTTCATTCCTTCCATGAGGCCAGCATTACTGAAGCCAGCATTTTAATTTCAAAACCAGAAAAAAAAATTAATAGAAAAAAATTCACACAAATATTGTATTAAGAGAATGAAAAGCTAAGTCACAAACTGGGAAGAAAGAATTGTAAGACACGTATCTGAAAATAAATAGATAGCAAAAACATACAAAGAACACCTACAACTCAACAATAAGAAAACAAGGAAGTCAATGTAAAAATGCTTAAAAGTGCTGAACAGACCTCTCACTAAAGAATATAAACAGATGGTAAAGAGCATATGAAAAGATGATCTGCATCATATGTCTTCAGGGAATTTCAGATTAAAACAACAATATAAAAACAACCTATAATAGGGCTAATGCAAAAACAACACCTCACGATATCAAATACTGGCAAAAATGTGGACAAATAGGAACTCTAACTCATTGCTAAAGGTAATGCAGTGATACAAATACTTTGGGAACTGTCTGGCAATTTATTTTAAGCTAACATAGTCTGATCATATGATCTAGCAAATGAACGCTAAGGTATTTACTCAAAAGTGTCAAAAACTTATGCCCATCCAAAAACCTTCAAACAAATTTTAACAGCAGACTAATTCATGGTTGCCAAAAACTAAAAATCACCAAACATGACCTTCAGTAGATGAGTGGGTAAGGAAACTATGGTAATCTACATGATGGAAAGCTATTCAGCCCTGAAAAAAAAAGTTTCAAACCATAAACAGATATAGAGAAACTTCAATGTATATTGATTAGCATCAAGAGCCAGTATAAAAAGCTGACATACTGTATGATGTCATCGATGTTATATTCTGGAAAATGCAAACCTTTAGAAAGAGTAAAAAGTTCAGTAGTTGTCAGTGGTTCCAAGTGAGGTTTTGAGGGATGGACAGGTGGAGCATGGGAGATCCATGGGGGATTCAAACTCCTCTGCACGACACTGTGTTGGCTGAGTACAAAATAAGCATTTGTCAAACACTAACGAACTGTAAAACACATAAAGTAAAATACATTGTAAACAATGGACAATAGTTAATAATAATGTATTGATATTAGTAGATCAACTGTGACAAATGAACTCATATCCCTTGAACCAATACAAGATGTTAATAATAGAAGATACCAAGTGGAGGAAGAGTGGCTGTATGAGAACTGTCTATAACTATCTGCTGAATTTTTTCTAATCCTGAACCTGTTCATTTTAAAAAAGAAATACAGAGGGGCAACAAACACATGAAAAGATGCGCAACACTGCTCATCATGAGAGAAACACAAATTAAAATTACACTAAGGTGTCATCTCATCATGGTCAGAATGGCCATCATCAAAAAATTGTACAAGCAGTAAATGCTACAGAGAGCTCAGAGAAAAGGGAACTCTCTTCCACTGTTTGTGGGAATGGAAATTGATATAGCCACTATGCAGAACAGTAGGGAGATTCCTTTAAAAACTAGGATTAAAGATATCATATAACCCAGCAATAGAAATACTGTGCATATACACTGAGAAAGGAATAACTGTAAAGACACTTGTATCCAAAGTTCATTGCAGCATTATTTATAACAGCCAGAACATGAAAACCACCTAGATTTCAACTGAGAGACGAATGGATAAAGAAGTTGTGGTAGACATATACAACTGAATATTAGCCATAAAAAGGAATGAATTTAAGTCACTTGTAGTGATGTGGCTGCACCTAGAGCCTGTTACACAGAGTGAAGTAAGTCAGAAAAAGAAAAAGAGTGTGTATTCATGCACAAACATGGAACATAAGAAATGGTACTTGTGAACCTATTTGCAGGGCAGGAATAGAGACACAGATGTAGACAACAGTTATATGGATGCAGCAAGGGAAGGAGAGGGTGGAATGAACTGAGAGTGGCACTGACAAATATAGAGTACCATGTGTACAACAGATAGCAAGTGCAAAATTGTATATAATACAGGGAGCTGAGCCTGGTGCTGTGTGACAGCCTAGAGGGGTGAGATGAGTGGGTGGGAGAAAGGCTCATGAGGCATAAGATATGTGTATACTTATAGATGATTCATTCTGATGTATAACAGAAACTAACACATTATAAAGTAATTATCTTCCAATTAAAAAAAATTTTTAAAGCTCTACTAATTTGAAAAATAGAAAAAAAAAACTATGGATAAGAACACATAGCCAGTACTAAGTTATATTCAAAAATGCCAAATAAATAAGATTCAGGAAAATGAAAAGCAAAAGATGATGGTAAAAATTTGATCTTCAAACTAAAATGCTTAGAGAATAGGCACAGAAAATATTGACAAATATAAGGAATCTCAGAAATCTGGTATAAAAAGATCAACACAGCAAAATCAAGAGACTGCTCTGGAAGAATCAACAATTACTCAGAACATGTAATAGAAAATACAACATAAACAAAAGCAACCATATAAAAAATATACCTACAAAGAAATCTTAGAACAATGTATACAGCCCACATGGAAGCAACAAGAAGAATTCCCTGAGGGCTTTAGGGAAAAGAGGTGTCAAACAAAATACTATGTTATGTGTATTCAGGAGGAGCAGATATTGTAAGACTGTCAATTTTCCCTAACTTCTTTACAGATTTAATACCACATCCAGAGCAGCTAAGACCCCAGTCAACCATGGGCTGCTATTTCCTGTATCCAGAAAAAAAAAAAAAAAAAGGAAAACTTATCCAAGGAATAAAGAAAACTAACAAAAGCAAAAAAACAAAATTACATAATCCCTGATGGACAATCGGTCTCCACTGAACTAGACCATATGAGTGCCCAGGTCAGGGAGTACTCTGAGGCTGACATAGGTGTGCAGCCTACAAGGGAAGCAGACAATAGGATAAGCTGGAAAAGGCTTGAAAGTTGAGCCCCTGATTCTTCAAGGATGCCCTGGGACCATGAATCTCTACTGCTTTACTGAGGGTATCTGAGGCAGCATCTCAGAGCCCCATGCCAAGACCATGGGGCACCAAAGTTTGGGTTGGATGTGGCAGTATGGCCCAGAGGTCATTAAAAAACCAGCACAAACTTTGTTGTGTGTTTGCTGAGTTGCTCAGCTGTGTCCAACACTTTGCAACCCCATGGACTATAGCCTGACAGGCTCCTGCGGCCATTATGGTTTTCCAGGCAAGAATACTGGATTGGGTTTCCATGCCTTCCTTCTGGGGATCTTTCCAACTCTGGTGTGGAACCCAGGTCTCCCACATTGCAGGCTGATTCTTCACCATCTGAGTCACCAGGGAATGTTAGTGGATTACAACTGTGCCTTCTAAATGGTCACCTTAATAGACTATTGCACAGGGACCAAAAGACAAAGACTAGTATTACAGTAATTATACAAAAGGACAGACATTCATCTCAGAACTTAAGAGCAATGCCCCTGTAGTCAACTAAGAGCCTACAGTGAGAACTGTCAGGCTAAGGATCCCCTTCCTTCACTTACTCTTCTGGGATTGTGTGGGGCATGGTTAGGGACGGGGTGGATTCATGCCAGAAAGGGAAGGATTTCCAGGCCTTGCTAGCAGTCAATATGAAGATCCTGAGTGACATGTGAGGGGTTCCACACCACAGAAGATAGTCTCCCATCCTTCACTCTCAGCTCGTCTTACCTGCTTCAGCCATTTCCATGAAGCCTCAGGCAGAAGTGTCCAGATAAGCCTCAGGCAGAAGTGTCCAGATAAGCCTCAGGCAGAAGTGTCCAGATGAGACGTTCGTGCACTTCACACCAGGAGTCTGGGGATTTGATGTCTCCCACGTGAGGCTCTGTCCTCAGGTCAGCAGATGAGCCTTAGCCCAGCACCTACAGCGGTTAAGGGAAGACACAAAGAATGGAGCACATCACTCAGCACAGAAGAAAGGGCCCAAGAGAGACTTCGCTGTCAGTCTCCAGAGCTCCATGAAGGCTTTTAGACTCGTACTCCTAAATACTCTCTGCCAGGGTTGCTGACAGAAGTGAGAGGCAAGGAGTGAGGCCAGTTGACTGAGCTCATCACAGTGACGTCCCAGGGCCCCCAACAGTCAAGGAAAACTCCCGTGCCAATGCGGCAGGAAACTCCCCGAACCCCACCCACCGAGGCCCCGCCCCTGGTGTCCTCCTGGAGCCCAGATGCGCATGACAGGAAGTGACATCTTCCCAAACACGCTGGAGTGCGACGCCATCTTTGAGAGTGCCGTTATCTTTGAGAGCTGCTGTGGACGGTGACCAGGCAGAGGAGTCCCAAGTCTCATCAGTTGTCAGAGTTGGAGGTGACATGAGTTACTAGTGCGGGGACACATCTCCGCACCCCCAACCCCTTTTCTGGCCAAAAAGAGGGCTCTGCACAACCTCAGGCCACCCTGCCCCTGCTCTCAGACCAGAGGATCCAGCCTAGTTCTTAGGCCCCAAGACCATCCGCTAATCCCTAGGGGTTGTCGGGATAGAATGCCTCGGTTAGGCTCTGCTGGACTCTGGCTCTGCTCAATAGAGTAAGAGCCCCGAGCCCTGTGGAGTGAAGACGGGACATTCGGGCGGACTGAGGGTCTCCACGCCCCAGAACGGTGGCTACACATAACACCCCCACCCACCGCGACTCAGATGTGGACCATCCGGGCAGCACCCGAGCAGCTCTGAAGAATGAGGGGCTCCCTTACTGTGATCGAGGACACGGGACACAGAGAGGAGGGGACCACAGTCCAAGGAGCTGGCAGCCAGTCAGCAGAGGGAGGATGTCAGGGCCCGGGAAGAGTCAGGGTGACCACCATCCTTCCCATCACATGGACCACTCAGGGCCCTCCCCCGTGCTCAGCATTTCCTCCCGGCCAAACACAGGGAAAGGCGGCTGCGGTCTGAGAGGGGAAGTTAGAGTGTGGTCATAAAGGGGCAGCCGCCAGACAGCAAAAGGGCAGATCCCGGGACCCTTTGGTGGAGGGCTGAGCACTCCCTCCTCTCTTCCTCTGGAGTGACAAGAAAGGAGGCAGTGTCAACTTCAGAGCAGGAGAGGGAACAGGGTGTGTGCAGAGTTGGGCTGGGGGTGGGGTTCAGATATGGGGGAGTCTTGTCCCAATGTTCATCCTGATTCTAAATGTGAATTTAGAGAACCTGCCTCCCCTGCCAGCCCCGACAGGCCCCGGTCTAACAATCAGGCAGGGCTCTCTGGCTGTGCCCCAGTGCTCACTCTCATATCTTTCTCAGGAGTCTCAGGGGATAGGCTCACCAGGAGAACAGGAGCCCTGTGGGTCCTAGAGCACTGGCCTGAAAGACCCCTCAGAGGCAGCCTTGGTTGAAGTCGGGGAGGACTCTCCGCGGTGAAGGTGCTCACAGAATCTCCTTGTCCGTCCTTTAGGTGCCCTCGGTGCTTTCACGCCCGTGACCTGTGTCATCATGCCTCGGAGGCACAACACTAAGTACCATGCCCGTGTGAAACGCCACCAGGTCCAGAGGGACACTCAGTGTCCCCAGGAGGCCCAGGCCAGTGCTGCTGCAGCTGCAGAAGAGGAGTGCCCCTCCTTCCCCTCTTCTGCCCCTCAGGGTTCTCCCCCGAGCTCCCCTGCTGCTGGCGATCACCAGGAGCTTCAGGGAGCCATGGCCCCTAGCTCTCCTGATGCAGGGGCTTCCTGCGTAGGATCTGATGAAGATGCCCAGGGCCCAGAGGAGGAAAGTGCAGGTGCCTCCCAGGCAGCCCTGGCCACTCAGAGCAGTCACAAAGATCTTCTGACCAGGAAGGCCAGCATGCTGGTGGAGTTCCTGCTGGAGAAGTACGGCAAGAAGGAGCCCATCACGCAGAACGCCCTGCTGACGGTCATCAACAGGAAGTATAGGCAGCACTTCCCCGAGATCCTCAGGAGAGCCTCTGCGCGCATGGAGCTGGTGTTTGGCCTGGAGCTGAAGGAAGTCGACCGCAGCAGGAACATCTGTGTCCTCATCAGCAAGCTCAGCCTCGGGGGGTGACGAAGGTCCGAGTCATGAGAAGGGGCTGCCCAAGTCTGGTCTCCTCATGGTGCTCCTGGGGGTCATCTTCATGAAGGGGGAACCGGGCCACCGAGGAAGAGGTCTGGGAATTCCTCAGTGTGTTGGGGGTCTATGCTGGGAGGAAGCACCCGGTCTTTGGGGAGCCTAAAAGGCTCATCACCAAAGAGCTGGTGCAGAAGGAGTACCTGAACTACCGCCAGGTGCCCAATAGTGATCCTCCGTGCTATGAGTTTCTGTGGGGCCCAAGAGCTTGTGCTGAGACCAGTAAGATGAAGGTGCTGGAGGTTCTGGCCAAGATCCATGATAGGGTCCCTAGTTCCTTCCCAGACCTCTATGCTGAGGCTCTGAGAGATCAGGCGGAGAGAGCAGGGCTGAGAGGTGCAATGCAGGATCCAGCTATGGCTGAGGCCAGTGCCCCTTCCAGGGCCAAGTCCTTCAGCTCCTCCCACATCTAAGGAGGGGGGCCTGGGCACTCTGTTCCCTTTGTGTTGGAAGAGAGCAATCATGCTCCTAAATAATGCAGAGTGGTAGAGGTGGAGGGAACAATACCAATGTGTTCTTACAGTTTTAAGTAGTAAGGAGTTTACCTGCAGTTCATTTTAACAAAATATGTATCCTTTCCCTTTTATCCATAGGAGAAATATCTAGTGAAAGATGATTTAAAGTAGATAGGTAAAAAGATGAGGGGGTGTCAAGTATTTTGTAATGTTACTACTTTTGTTAAGGTTTACAGTGCTTCAGAATACAAATGTATGGATCATATAAACCATAGTTCTTTGCTGTTTTAAAGTTTTGAAAACCACAGTCTGGGTATTTGTAAAACACATTGGAAGTACTGAATATATTGTTCACAATCCAAACAAGGTAACATGACTTTGGAACAGAATTTTCTTGAAGAGTAGTCAAGCTTCCAAAGAGTGAAAGGTGGTAGGAGTGAAGCAAACCAAGTTGCGATCTCATTACCGTTTTACATGACTAACTTCTACACATTATTTATTTCCTTTTCTCCAAATGTTTTTACTTCTGAGTTTGTTTTTGTTCAGAATATTAATTTGGTAATGATATTGCTGTTTTAAGAGTTTTAATACAGTTTCAGTACGTGTAAAAGAGGGGTTCACAAACCATCTTTATTGCCTCCATGATCTGGAAATAAGTAACACGGCACTGAAGGAGAGATTTTCATGGTAATGCAAAAGACGACCACAGAAAATACTGAGAAACTAAAAGAAGTGGAGGGGGGGGTCACCATCCCCAGAGCAAGGGAGGCCAGAGAATCCTGTCCTCTGCTGTTAGTTCTCAGAAGCGCTCCCAAACACCTGTGGGTAAACATGGCCTACTCTGACTTCTACATCTGGGGACTGAGGGTGCTATGGGCTTAGGTATAAGGCTGGCTGACACGGCATAGGGGGAAATTTCCGGGTGGTCTAGTCATTAGGGGGACCAGGGGAGGCAGGGGAACATGAAAACCATAACAATGGGGCAACAATAGTCTGTCCCTGCTGTCAGTACTGGCAGACGCTTGGATAGATGTCAGGCTGAGCGGAGGCAACCGTCGATCCCCCTCAGGGTGACAGGAAAGTGAGGACAGTAATACTGATGACAGGGAGGATATATAGGTCTTCCCAGGAGTCAAACTGAGGAGCCCAAGCGAGAACTGGTGGGGCCAGCCATCAGTTCAGTTCAGTTGCTCAGTTGTGCCTGTCTCTTTGCGACCCCATGGACTGCAGCATGCCAGGCTTCCCTGTCCATCACCCACTCCTGGACCTTCTCAAACTCACATCCATTTAACTGGTAATGCCATCCAAACATCTCATTCTCTGTTGGCCCCATCTCGTCCTGCCTTCTGTATTTCCCACCATCAGGGCCTTTTCCACTGAGTCAGTTCTTCACATTAGGTGGCCAAAGTATTGGAGTTTCAGCTTCAGCTATTCAGGACTGATTTCCTTTGGGATTGACTGGTTTGATCTCCTTGCAGTTCAAGGACTCACAAGAGTCTTCTCCAACACCACAGTTCAAAAGCATCAATTCTTCAGCTTTCATCTTATTTTATAGTCCAACTTATGACTACTGGAAAAACCATAGCTTTGAGTAGCCAGACCTTTGTTGGCAAGGAAATGTCTCTGCTTTCTAACATGCTATCTAGGTTAGTCATAGCTTTTCTTCCAGGGAACAAGCATCTTTTAAACTTTGATGGCTGTAGTCACCATCTAGAGTAATTTTGGAGCCCCCAAAAAAGTCTGCCACTGTTTCCATTATTTCCCCATCTATTTGCCATGAAATGATCTGACCTGGTGCCATCCATGATATTACTTTTTTGAATGTTGGGTTTTAGGCCAACTTTTTCACTCTCCTCTTTCACTTTTATCAAGAGGCTCTTTAGTTCTTCATATTCTTCTAGAAGGGTGGTGTCATATGTGTCTGATGTTATTGATATTTCACCCAGCAATCTTTTTTATGGCTGAACAGAAATTTATCTAAATTTATCTTTGTTCGAATTCTGATTCTTCAAAGAGCATCAATCAGTTCTTTCAATTTGGTTTAAGCCATGCTTAAATAGAATACATACAAAATTGATTGTTTACAGCGCTTTTGACAGGAGAGCAGAAAATTCTGTGTTGTTTCACCACACTTGCTAATTTTATTCTGATGCAAAGCCTAATTGCCTGTCATTTAATGAATAAAGTCACTTCCAAGTGACCTTCCCTGCCCTTTTTATGTATGAGTTCCGTGATACTGTCTTCTTCTCTGTACATGCTCCATTCCTGGCTTTTGGCTTACATGGAGACTGTGAGCTGTTACCCAGGACAGCCAGTCTCAGAGTCCTCACTCCAGTGTGCTTCTCGTTTCTCTGCCACACGTTTGATGAACTGAGCATGACTAGCATAAAGCTTGAGTTTATCGCTGATATCCATCCATTTCACCTTTCCAGCATCATCTCCAGCTTCTAAGGTAAGGTTATCCATTATTTCACCTCTTTCATCATGGTAATTCACAGCTTCTGTCTCCATCCATGCATTATCAGTGTTTCGAGGATCATCAACATAACCTTTATATATCAGTAGATGTTCCTTGCTGAAGAGCTTGTGCAACTTTTCCTGTAATTCTCTCTTTTCAGCACTGGACTTCTGTAAGGAGTTGAGAGCTTCCTCATCAAATTCTCTTTTCAGTGTGGCACTAATCTTCTCTCCTGGATCCACCATCCCCCTGGGATTGCCCATTCTCCACAGTCTTTCCTTTTATTGCAACAAACTGCAAGATGTTTTTCCCAGAAATGGGATGGGCGATTTTATTTCCACTTCTATCCCTTTTCCACCTGGTTATGATGGGATCTGCAGCATGATTGGGGCCCCATCGCCCCCAGAGGCCCCCAGCCAATCACTCCAGTCCAACCTGCAGGATTTCTAGGTCTTCCATTTTCAACCTCATACAGGCCATTCTGGCTCTTTCTCTCAACCTGCCCGTCCTTTTCATTAAACTTGGGAGAGATGTTGCTTTCATTGATCTGAGGATCTGCCCACCGAGGTCCAGTCAAGACAGAAACTGCAGTGTATTCCACAGGATTATAGTCATGCCACTCAACAAGCCAGCCCACTTTATCATTAGGAACCTGGCTGCGTTGAACTTTTGAACCTGGGTAAGGAGATGTCCAAGTCTTGTTGTGGGAGTTGTCTTTGGTACCATTAAAACCAGGCATCATGTTGGAATTAACATGAAATCTGCAGGATGAAAGTGAGTTTCTGCACGCCGCGACGCTGCAACCACCCAAGGACTTGACAGTCACAGAGACCAGGGCGACAGAGAGGGACATGCTGGCTAAAGTCTTCCCCAGGAAGCCTCTGTCCATCAGCGGCCCGCGGAAGATTCGCAGAGCGAGGGAGGTCTTAGCTTGTGCCACAGCCTTCACCTGCCCCACAGCCCCGAGCCCCGAGTGTCCAGCGGGAACTGGGACTGGGCAGCCTTCCGGTTCTGGAGAAGAAGTAGCTACGTCAATCTCATTAACACACAGTGACTAGATGCCCTCCCAAAATAACAGCCCACTTTGAACCCCCAAGTGACGCGCAAGGTTCCAGCTCCAGTTCACCTAGCAATCTTGATTCCAACTAGTGCTTCATCCAGCCTACAATTTTGCATGATGTACGATGCATAGAAACTAAATAAGCAGGGTGACAAATAAGTACAGCTTTGACGTACCCCTTTCCCTATTTGGAACCAGCCTCTTGTTCCATGCCCAGTTCTAACTGTTGCTTCTTAACCTGCATATGATTCCTCTGGAGGCAGGTAAGGTGGTCTGGTATTCCCATCTCTTTAATAATTTCCCACAGTGCATTGTGATCCACACTGTCAAAGGCTTTGGCATAGTCAATAAAGCAGAAGCAGATATTTTTCGGAAACTCTTGTGTTTTTTCTATGATCCACTGACCTTTGGCAATTTGACCTCTGGTTCCTCTGTGTTTTCTCAGTTCACCTTGAACATGTGGAAGTTCATGGTCCCACACTGTTGAAGCCTGGCTTGGAAAATTTTGACCATTAATTGACTAGCGTGTGAGATGAGTGCAACTGTGTGGTAGTTTGAGCATTCTTTGGCATTGCCTCTCTTTGGGATTGGAATAAAAACTCACCTTTTCCAGTCCTGTGGCCATGGCTGAGTTTTCCAAATTTGCTGACAGCATACTGAGTGTGCACTTTCACAGCATCATCTTTTAGGATTTGAAATACTTCAACTGGAATTTCATCACCTCCACTAGCTTTATCCATAGTGATGCTTCCTAAGGCCCACTTGAGTTCACATTCCAGGATGTTTCGCTCTAGGTGAGTGATCACATCATCATGATTATCTGGGTCATGAAGATCTTTTTGTATAGTTCTTTTAAAATTTTCTTGCCACCACTGCTTAACATCTTTTGCTTCTCTTAGGTCCATACCATTTCTTCCCTTATTGTGCCCATCTTTGCATGAAATAGTCTCCTGGTATCTCTAATTTTCTTGAAGAGATCTCTAGTCTTTCCCATTCTGTTGTTTTTCTCTATTTCTTTGCACTGATCACTGAGGAAGGGTTTCTTATCTCTGCTTGCTATTCTTTGGAAATCTGCATTCAAGTGGGTATATCTTTCCTTTTCTCCTTTGCCTTTCACTTCTCTTTTCTCAGATATTTTAAAAAGATCCCCAGACAGCCATTTTGCCTTTTTTTTTTTTCCTTGGGGAGGACCTTGATCACTGCCTCCTGTACAATGTCAAGAACCTTTCTCCATAGTAGTTCAGGCACTCTGTCTATCAGATATAATCCCTTAAACCTATTTGTCACCTTCATTGTATAATCATAAGGGATTTGATTTAGGTCATACCTGAATGGTCTAGTGGTTTTCCCTGCTTTCTTCAATTTAGGTCTGAATTTTGCAATAAGGAGTTTATGATCTGAGCCACAGTCAGTTCCTGGTCTTATTTTTGCTGACTGTATCCAGCTTTTCCATCTTTGGCTACAAAGAATATAATCAGTCTGATTTCTGTGTTGACCATCTGGTGATGTCCATGTATACAGCCTTCTCTTGTGTTCTTGGAAGGTGTTTGCTCTGACTAGTGTATTCTCTTGGCAAAAGTCTGTTAGCCTGTGCCCTGCTTCAGTTTGTAATCCAACGCCAAATTTGCCTGTTACTCCAGGTATCTCTTGACTTCCTACTTTTGCATTCCAGTTCCCTGTGATGAAAAGGACATCTTTTGGGGATGTTAGTTCTAGAAGGGCTTATAGGTCTTCATGGAACTGTTAAACATCAGCTTCTTAAACATTAATGGTTGGGGCATGAACTTGGATTACTGTAATATTGAATGGTTTGCCTTGAAAACGAATGGAGATCATTCTGTAATTTTTGAGATTGGACCCAAGTACTGCATTTTGGACTCTTGTTGACTATGATGGCTACTCCATTTCTTCTAAAAGATTCTTGCCCTCAGTAGTAGGCATAATGGTCATCTGAATTAAATCCACCCATTCCAGACCATTTTAGTTCACTGATTCCAAAAATGTCAATGTTCACTCTTGCTATCTCCTGTTTGGCCACTTCCACTTTACTCTGAAACCAATTTACCCTATTTGAAAGAAAGTAGGGGAAAGCACTAGACCATTCAAGTATGACCTAAATCGAATCCTTTACAATTATACAGTGGAAGTGAGAAAAAGATTTAAGGGATTAGATCTAATAGACAGGGTGCCTCAAGAACTATGGACTGAGGTTCATGACATTCTACAGGAGACAGGGAGCAAGACCATCCTCAAGAAAAAGAAATGCAAAAAACCAAAATGGCTGTCTGAGAAGACCTTACACATAGCTGTGAAAAGAAAAGTGAATAGCACAGGAGAAAAGGAAACATATACCCATTTGAATGCAGAGTTCCAAAGAATAGCAAGGAGAGATAAAAAGCTTTCCTCAGTAATCGATGCAAAGAAAGAGCAGAAAACAACAGAATGAGATAAACTAGAGATCTCTTCAAGAAAACTAGAGATACCAAGGGAACATTTCATGCAAAGATGGGCGCAATGAAGGACAGAAATGGTATGGACCTAACACAAGCAGAAGATACTAAGAAGAGGTGGCAAAAATACACAGAAGAACTATACAAAAAAAATCTAAATGACCCAGATAATCATGATGTTATCATCACTCACCTAGAGCCAAACATCCTGGAACGCAAAGTGGGCCTTAGGAAGCATCACTATGACCAAAGTTAGTGGAGGTAATAGAATTCCAGTTGAGCTATTTCAAATCCTAAAGATGATGCTGTGAAAAGTGCACACTAAATATGCCAGCAAATTTGGAAAACTCAGCCATGACCACAGGACTGGAGAGGTCAGTTTTTATTCCAATCCCAAAGAAAGGTAATGCCAAAGAACGCTCGAACTACTGCACATTGTACTCATCTCACATGCTAGTAAATTAACGCTCAAAATTCTCCAAGCCAGGCTTCAACAGTATGGGAACCATAAACTTCCAGATGTTCAAGGTGGATTTAGAAATGGCAGAGGAACCAGAGATCAAGTTGCCAATGTCTGCTGGATCATAGAAAGGCGAGTTCCAGAAAACATCTACGTCTGCTTTGTTGACTATGCCAAAGCCTTTGACAGTGTGGATCACAACAAACTGTGAGAAATTCTTCAAGAGTTGGGCATAGCAGACCACCTGACCTGCTTCTTAAGAAATCTATATGCAGGTCAGGAAACAATGGTTAGAACTGGACATGGAACAACAGACTGGTTCCATATAGGGAAAGGAGTACGTCGAAGCTGTATAATGTCCCCCTGCTTATTTAACTTCTATGCAGAGGAAATCATGAGAAACACTGGGCTCGATGAAGCACAAGCTGAAATCAAGACTGCTGGGAGAAATATCAATAACCTCAGATGATACCACCCTTATGGCAGAAAGCAAAGAAGAACTAAACAGCCTCTTGATGAAAGTGAAAGAGGAGAGTGACAAAGTTGTCTTAAAACTCAAAATTCAGACAGTTAAGATCATGGCATCTGGTCCCATCACTTCATGGCAAATAGATGGAGAAACAGTGGAAACAGTACAAGACTTTATTTTTTTTGGGGGGCTCCAAAACCACTGCAGATGGTGAATGCAGCCATGAAATTAAAAGATGCTTGCTCCTTGGAAGAAAATTTATGACCAACCTAGACAGAATATTAAAAAACAGAGACAGCACTTTCCCAACAATGGTCCATCTAGTCAGAGCTATGGTTTTTCCAGTAGTCATGTATGGATGTGGGAGTTGGACTACAAAGCAAGCTGAATGTGAAAGTGAAGTTGCTCGTTCATGTACGACTCTGTGGGACCCCATGGACTGTAGCCTACCAGAGTCCTCTGTCCATGGGGTTTTCTAAGCAAGAATACTGGAGTGGGTTGCCATTTCCTTCTCCAGAGGATCTTCCAACCCAGGGACTGAATCCCAGGTCTCCTGTATTGCAGGCAGATGCTTTTACCATCTGAGCCACCAGAAGAAACCAAAGCATTGATGGTTTTGAACTGTGGTGTTGGAGAAGACTCTTGAGAGTCCTCTGGACTACAAAGAGATCCAACCAGTCCATCCTAAAGGAAATCAGTCCTGAATATTCATTGGAAGGACTGATGCTTGAAGCTGAATCTCCAATACTTTGGCCACCTGATGCGAAGAACTGACTCATTTGAAAAGACCCTGATGCTGGGAAAGATTGATGATGGGAGAAGAAGGGGACGACAGGGGATGAGATGATTAAATGGAGTCACTGACTCAATGGACGTGAGTTTTAGTAAACTCTGGGAGTTGGTGATGGACAGGGAGGCCTGGAGTGCTGCAGTCCATGGGGTCACAAAGAGTCGGACATGACTGAGCAACTGAACTGAACTGAACTGAACTGAACTGAATTTACCTTGATTCATGGACCTAACATTCCAGGTTCGTATGCAATATTGATCTTAACAGCACTGGACTTCCATCACAAGTCACATCCACAACTGAGTGTTGTTTTCGCTTTGGCTCCATCTCTTGGTTCTTTCTGGAGTTATTTCTCCACTCTTCTCCAGTAACACATCAGGCACCTACCGACCTGGGGAGTTCAGCTTTCAGTGTCATATGTTTTGCCTTTTCATCCTGTTCATAGGGTTCTTAAGCCAAGAATACTGAAGTGATTTGACATTCCCTTCTCCATTTTGTCAGAACTCTCCACCATGTCCAGTGTGTCTTGGGTGGCCCTTCACAGTATGGCTAATAGTTTCATTGAGTTAGACCAAGCTGTGGTCGATGGGGTCTGTTTGATTCAGTTCAGTTCAGTCGTTCAGTCGTGTCCGACTCTTTGCAACCCCATCAATTGCAGCATGCCAGGCCTCCCTGTCCATCACCAACTCCCAGAGTTCACCCAGACTCACGTCCATCAAGTCCATGATGCCATCCAGCCATGTCATCCTCGGTCATCCCCTTCTCCTCCTGCCCCCAATCCCTCCCAGCTTCAGAGTCTTTTCCAATGAGTCAACTCTTCGCATGAGGTGGCCAAAGTACTGGAGTTTCAGATTCAGCATCATTCCCTCCAGTTTGATTAGTTTCCTGTAACTGTGGTTTTCATTCTGTCTGCCCTCTGACAGATAAGTATAAGAAGGCTTATGGGAGCTTCCTGATGGGAGGGACTGATTGTGGGGGAAACTGGGTCTTGTTCTGCTGTGGGGGGCTATGTTCAGTAAATCTTTATTCTAATTTTCTGCTAATGGGTGGGGCTGTGTTCCCTCCCTATTGTTAGACTTGAGATCAAATTATGGTGGAGGCTTTGCCAAGAAAAAGCACTGGTCATAGCAAACACCCTCGTCCAACAACACAAGAGAAGACTCTACACATGGACATCACCAGATGGTCAACACCAAAATCAGACTGTTTATATTCTTTGTAGCCAAAGACGGAGAAGCTCTATACAGTCAAAAAAAAAAAAAAAAAGAAAGAAAGGAGGGGAGAAAGACTGGGAGCTGCCTGTGGCTCAGAACATGAACTCCTTATTGCCGAATTCAGACTTAAATTGAAGAAAGTAGGGAAAACCACTAGACCATTCAGGTATGGCCTAAATCAAATCCCTTATACAGTGAAAGTGAGAAACAGATTTAAGGGACTAGACTTGACAGAGTGTCTGATGAACTATGGACAGAGGTTCGTGACATTGTAAAGGAGACAGGGATCAAGACCATCCCCATGGAAAAGAAATGCAAAAAAGCACAATGGCTGTCTGGGGAGGCCTTACAAATAGCTGTGAAAAGAAGAAAAGCAAAAAGCAAAGGAGAAAAGGAAAGATATAAGCATCTGAATGCAGAGTTCCAAAGAATAGCAAGGAGAGAGAAGAAAGCTGTCTTCAGTGAATACTGCAAAGAAATAGAGGAAAACAATAGAATAGGAAAGACTAGAGATCTCTTCAAGAAAATTAGAGATACCAAGTGAACATTTCCTGCAAAGATGGGCTTGATAAAGGACCGAAATGGTATGGACCTAAGAGAAGCAGAAGATATTAAGAAGAGGTGGTAAGAATACACAGAAGAACTATACAAAAAGATCTTGACGACCCAGATAATCACGATGGTGTGATCACTCACCTAGAGCCAGACATCCTAGAATGTAAAGTCAAGTGGGCCTTAGAAAGCATCACTATGAACAAAGCTAGTGGAGGTGATGGAACAAAACAATTTGTGAGGAATGGGCAGGGCAAATAAACTTAGGTTTTGGGTAGTCAATTAGTAAGGAATCTAAAAAGAATCTGTACGCAGGGTACTAAATTAAAGATTTAACAAGGTTTGTTTATACAGGCTTCTCTGTTTGAACCCCATTTCTCGTTAGAAGGGTGTCCTTGTGCCTCCAGATGCAGGCACTGTATCCTTCATATGAGAGATTCATTTCCTGCTCTCAGGGAGACAGAAATGGGGGCAGAGCATCCCTCCTCTGTTGGCTGTTTCTTAAGTAACTTGAATACAAAATCATCAATATGCCATTGTGGTATATTGAGGGCAGCCCACCTTAAGCCTTAACAGTTCCCTCCTCTGAAACTTGCCTGCAAGTTTCACATATTATAGTTGAACTGGTCACTGTGGAGAGAGAGTGGGTTACTGGGTCCTGAATTTCACAGAAGCAGTTTCTTACTTCTGAGAACAGGTCAGTTCATTTAAACTGTGGTATCTCATTTCCATAAGTGGTGATGCAGATGGGCTCCCAAAGTTAGGTCTATGGTGTAAGCAGTATCAGGTATTTATTAATAAGAACCATTTCTATGGAAACAGAAAAATAGATGTTAATGATTGGAGCTGGTTATAAACCAGTTTCTGAGACCAGGCGTAGTCACTTAAGATTTCTGCGTGTCAGGGTCGAAGCATCTACTGCAGTTTGAAATGTCTCTATCACAGTTAACAATACCTCTCGGTTTTCAGGTTAACTTTCTGAGTGGCTCATCTGGCACTAGGCATGAGACTGCTTGAACATGAACTGTTGCGGCAATTACTCTGATCTTTGTATCGTCATCTAGCTTCAGTTTGCAGGCATTTAGGAAAAGGTCAATTTTAGTTCTCAGTGATTCAAGTCAAAGAGTGGGAGGGTGAGCAGATCAAGATGGCAAAGGGTGGTGCTGGGCTCACCTTCTCCCGACAGATACATCAAAATGATGAGAAAAAAATCTGAAATTTTAGTTGAGAGTGGCAGCTAGATATTGGAAGAAACTAGAAAAGTTCAGGATCCAACGCAGTTTACAGACAAATAACAATACTTCAAGAAAATTAAAGATACCAAGGGAACATTTCACGGGAAGATGGGCTCGATAAAGGAAAAAGTGGTATGGACCTAACCGAAGTAGAAGATATTAAGAGGAGGTGGCAGGAATACACAGAGAACTTTACAAAAGATCTTCAAGACCAAGATAATCATGATGGTGTGATCACTCACCTAGAACCAGACATCCTGGAATGTGAAGTCAAGTGGGCCTTGAAAGCATCACTATGAACAAAGCTAGTGGAGGTGTCGGAATTCCAGTTGAGCTATTTCAAATACTGAAAGATGATGTTGTGAAAGCACTGCACTCAATATGACAGCAAATTTGGAAAACTCAGCAGTGGTCACAGGACTGGAAAGGTCAGTTTTCATTCCAATCCCAATGAAAGGCATGCCAAAGAATGTCCAAACTACCTCACAATTGCACTCATCTCACACGCTACTGAGTAATGCTCAAAATTCTCTAAGCGAAGCTTCAGCAATACGTGAACTGTGGACTTCCAGTGTTCAAACTGGTTTTAGAAAAGGCAGAGGAACCAGATATCAAATTGCCAACATCCGCTGGATCACGGAAAGGAGAGTGTTCTGGAAAACAACTATCTCTGCTGATTGACTATGCCAGCCTTTGGCTGTGTGGATCACTAACTGTGGAAAATTCTGAAAGAGATGGGAATACCAGCCACCTGTCCTGCCTCTTGAGAAATCTCTATGCAGGACAGGAGCAGCAGTGGATTAGACATGGAACAACAGACTGGTTCCAAATAGGAAGGGGTATGTCAAGGCTGTATATTGTCACCCTGCTTATTTAACTTATTTGCAGGGACATCATGAGAAACACTGGGCTGGAAGAAGCACAAGCTGGAATAAGGATTGCCGGGAGAAATATCAATAACCTCAGATATGTAGTGACACCACCCTTAAGGCAGAGTGGGGAGCTAAAGCCTCTTGATGAAGTGAAAGTAGAGAGTGAAGTTGACTTAAAGCTCAACATAAACTCAACATAAACATCTCAACATAAAGCTCAACATAAAGATCATGGCATCTGGTCCCATCACTTCATGGCAAATAGATGAGGAACAGTGTCAGACTTTATTTTGGGGGCTCCAAAATCACTGCAGTGGTGATTGCAGCCATAAAATTAAAGACACTTACTCCTTGGAAGAAAGTTATGACCAACCTAGATAGCATGTTGAGAAGCAGAGACATTACTTTGCCAACAAAGGTCCGTCTAGTCAAGGCTATGGTTTTCCAGTGGTCATGTTGGATGTGAGGTTGGACTGTGAAGAGCTGAGCACCGAGTTGATGCTTTTGAACTGTGGTGTTGGAGAGACTCTTGAGGTCCCCTGGACTGCAAGGAAATCCAACCAGTCCATTCTGAAGGAGATCAGCCCTGGGATTTATTTGGAAGGAATGATGCTAAAGGTGAAACTCCAGGACTTTGGCCACCTCATGCAAAGAGTTGACTCATTGGAAAGACTCTGATGCTGGGAGGGACTGGGCGCAGGAGAAGGGGCAGCAGGGGATGAGATGGCTGGATGGCATCACTGACTCGATGGCGTGAGTCTCAGTGAACTCCGGGAGTTAGTGATGGACAGAGGGGCTGGTATGCTGCGATTCATGGGGTTGCAAAGAGTCAGACATGACTGAGCGACTGAACTGACTGACTGACTGAACAATACTTCAAGGAAAAGTAATACCACTAGAATCTAATACACAGATGTGTGTAGTACACTTTCTATGGAAACAATTTTTCTCTCTAAGTCTCCCTCATTTCTACCAAAGATAGCAAAACTAAGACTTAATTTACTTGCAAAATAAGTCTAAATTCAATAAAGTTAGCCTCATTATTTACCTAAGTACAGCAGGAATAACAATTGTTCATACATATAGGCACTTTTAAATCTGCTTTGCTGAACTATTCATAAGGAGTCTCCAAAAGGAAATTTTAATAGCCTCTTGAGGATAGGAAGCCACACCAAAGACTGTTGGTCAGATCTAGAGATCTCAGTGAAGTCCCCCAAATATCCTAAGGTCCTATGCCTACCAGAAGTGACTTTCCTTACTCACCTGGTAAGGCTGACTGAAAGTCTGTCAGCAAGGTTCCAGGCTGTTTTTCCAATGGGTTTTAACGTTCCATAAGGTTAGCCGGGCTTCCCCAGTGGCTCAGAGGGTAGCGTCTGTCTGCAATGCAGGAGACCTGGGTTCGATCCCTGGGTCAGGAGATCCCTGGAGAAGGAAACGGCAATCCACTCCAGTACTCTTGTCTGGAAAATCCCATGGATGGAGGAGCCTGGTAGGCTACAGTCCATGGGATCACAAAGGTCGGACAGGACTGAGCGACTTCACTTTCACGTTCAAGGTTAACATTAGTTTCCTCAAGTTATCTGGTTATATTCAAGTCTACCTGTGTCTCTGTCAAACATGACATTCCAGTCAAAGTCTCGGTAGTGTAATCAATCTTTCCAATTGTGCCCTGCTATAAGACCAGATTCTTACTGAACTTATGAAAATAACTATTCTACTAAGGAAATAAGAACACTGAGACTTTCTAACTTCTAGAGTGATCAGGTAGGGAGAGAAAAGTTAATTTTTCACTTCTAATGACAAATATACAATTTATCAAATTGCTGTGTTAAAATTTCCTTATATCTAGAAAATGAAAGATTTTTAAAAGTCAGGAGAAAATAAGATGGTGGAGGAATAGGTGAATGTGTAGTACATCTCCCTCCACACATACATCAGAAATAAACCTTAAGACACAGAAGTGCATGCAGAGCACCAGCTGAGAGCAGACAGGAGTACCTGACCAGTGGAAAAGAATATATACAAACATGCAAAACCTGGTAGGACAAAGATCTAGGGGAAGACACAAATAGACTGAAACTGAAGGAGTGGAAAAATATATTCCATGCAACTGGGAAGCAAAAGAAAGCTGGAGTAACAATCCTCATAGCAGACAAAACAGATCTTAACATAAAGAAGATTACAAGAGATAAGGAAGGACATTACATGATGATCAAGGGATCAATTCAAGAGGAAGTCAACAACTGTAAATCTCTATGCACCCAACACAGGAGCACCTCAATACATAAGACAAACACTGCTGCTACTGCTACTAAGTCGCTTCAGTCATGTCTGGCTCTGTGCAACCCCATAGACAGCAGCCCACCAGGCTCTGCCATCCCTGGGATTCTCCGGCGGCAAGAACCCTGGTGTGGGTTGCTATTTCCTTCTCCAGTGCATGAAAGTGAAAGGGAAAGTGAAGTCCTCAGTCGTGTCTGATTCTTCACGACCCCATGGACTGCAGCCTACCAGGCTCCTCTGTCCATGGGATTTTCCAGGCAAGAGTACTGGAGTGGGTGCCATTGCCTTCTCCAAGGACAAACACTAACAGACATAAAAGGAGAAATTGACAGTAGCACAACAACAGTAAGAGACTTTAACATCCGACTCACACCAATGGACAGATCATCAAAGCAGAAAATTAATAAGAAAATACAAGTCTTAAATGATACATTAGATGAAATGGATCTCATTGATATCTTCAGGCTATTCCACTGAAATGCAGAAGAATACACCTTCTTCTCAAGGGCACATGGAACATTCTCCAGTATAGACCAACAGACCACATCTTGGGTCACAAATCAAACCTCAGTAAATTTAAGAAAATTGAAATCACATCAAGCATCTTTTCCAAACACAACGCTATGAGACTAGATATCAATTATAAGAAAAAAAAACTGTAAGAAACACAAACATGTGGAGATTAAGCAACACATTTCTAAATAACCAATGGATTACTGAAGAAATCAAAAGGGAAATCAGGAAATCAAAAAATTTCTAGAAGCAAATGACAATGAAAACAAAACAACTCAAAACCTATGGGATGCAGCAAAAGCAGTCCTAAGAGGGAAGTTTATAGCAATACAATCCTACCTCAAGAGACAAGAAAAACATTAAATTGACAACCTAACTTTACACCTAAAGGGAGAAAGAAAAAATAGTAAAGAATAATAAAACTAAAAGCTGGTTCTTAGAGAAAATAAACCAAATTGACAAACCTTTAGCCAGACTCATCAAGAAAAAAAGAAAGAAGAATTAAATCAACAAAATTAGAAATGAAAAAGGAGAGGTTACAACGGAGAGTGCAGGGATACAAAAGATTATAAGAGACTGCTTGAAAAACTATATCATAATAAAATAGATAACCTGAAAGAAATGGACAGATTCTTAGAAAAGTTCATCTTCCAAGAATGAACCAGGAAGATATAGGAATTATGAACAACACAATTAGAAGCACTGAAATTGAAGCTGTGGTCAAAAATCTCCCAAAAACAAAGAGAAGACACTTGAGAGTCCCTTGGACTGCAAGGGTATGCAACCAGTCCATTCTAAAGGAGATCAGTCTTGGGTGTTCTTTGGAAGGACTAATGCTAAAGCTGAAACTCCAGTACTTTGGCCACCTCATGTGAAGAGTTGACTCACTGGGAAAGACTTTGATGCTGGGAGGGATTGGGGGCAGGAGGTGAAGGGGACGACAGAGGATGAGATGGCTGGATGGCATCACTGACTCGATGGACGTGTGTCTTAGTGAACTCCGGGAGTTGGTGATGGACAGGGAGGCCTGGCGTGCTGCGATTCATGGGGTCGCAAAGAGTCGGGCATGACTGAATGACTGAACTGAACTGAAATAACTGGTTTGAATTACAGCTATCATTCATTTAAATATTTTAGAGAAATGCATAAGAAGTTTATCATTTGTATAACCATTATAAGATAAATGCTTTGCATATTAAATATTAAAAAATGAAAGAGTAATATTTCAGGCAAAAATCAGAAAAATTGCAATCATATTCATAATTCATTAATCCCCATGTTACTAATTCTTAATTTGCTTGAGTCCAGTTTTTCTCTTCGTTCTGTCAGTCTTCCCTGAAGATTGTAGGTGATAGGGACAATGATAATTTCAAGAAGTTTTGGTTTTGGTTTTGCAGGGTTTTGGTTAAAGCTTGTATAATTTGCTAGGGAAATCTGAGCCTGGATCACAGTTGATAAACCAAAAGGAGATCACGTGTTCTAACATTCTTCACCACTGTGATGGAATCAACTTTGCAGCAAGGGAAGATTTCAACTCATCCAGAAAATATATGAACAAGAAGAAGAATAGTTTGATGACTCATCAGATCAGCTCAGTTGCTCAGTCCTGTCCGACTTGTTGCGACCCCATGGACTGCAGTATGACAGGATTCCCTGTGCATTACCAACTCCCGAATTTTGCTCAAACTCATGTCTATCAAATCGGTGATGCCATCCAACCATCTCATCCTTTGTCATCCCCTTCTTCCGCCTTCAATCTTTTCCAGCATCAGGGTCTTTTCAAATGAGTCAGTTCTTCGCATCAGGTGGCCAAAATACCAGAGCTTCACCTTCAGCATCAATCGTTCCAATGAATATTCAGGACTCATTTCCTTTATAATGGGCTAGTTTGATCTCCTTGCATTCCGAGGGACTCTCAAGAGTCTTCTCCAACACCACAGTTCAGAAGCATCAATTCTTTAGCACTCAGCTTTGTTTATAGTCCAATTCTAACATCCATACATGACTACTGGAAAACCGCTTTTGTGGCAATATCTGCTTTTTAATATGCTGTCTAGGTTGGTCATAGCTTTTCCTCCAAGGAGCAAGGGTTTTTAATTTCAGGGCTGCAGTCACCACCTGCAATGATTTTTGGAACTCAAGAAAATAAAGTCTCTCACTGTTTCCATTGTCTCCCCATTTGTTTGCCATGAAGTGATGGAACTGGATGACATGATCTTAGTTTCTTAAATGTTGAGTTTTAAGCCAGCTTTTTCACTCTCCTCTTTCATTTTATCAAGAGGATCTTTAGTTCTTCTTCACTTTCTGTCATAAGGGTGGTATCATCTGCATATCTGAGGTTATTAATATTTCTCCCAGCAATCTTGCTTGCTGCTTGTGCTTCATTCAGCATGGCATTTAGCAGCATGTATTCTGCATATAAGTTAAATAAATAGGGTGACAATATACAGCCTTGACGTACTCCTTTCCCAATTTGGAACCAGTCTAGTTGTTGTTCCATGTCCCGATTTAAATGTTGCTTTTTGATTTGCAAATAGATTTCTCAGGAGACAGGTAAGGTCGTCTGGTATTCCCACCTTTTTAGGAATTGTACATTGTTTGTTGTGATCCACACAGTCAAAGGCTTCAATGTAGTCAATAAAGCAGAAGTAGATGTTTTTCTGGAATTCTCTTGCTTTTTCTATAATGCAACAGCTGTTGGCAATTTGATCTCTGGTTACTCTGCCTTTTCTAAATCCACCTTGAACATCTGGAATTTCTCATTCACATACTACGGAAGCCTGACTTGGAGAATTTTGAGCATTACTTTGCTAGCATGTGAGATTGAGTGCAATTGTGTGGTAATTTGAAAATTCTTTGGCATTGCCTTTCTTTGGGATTGGAATGAAAACTGACATTTTCCAGTCCCGTGGCCATTGATGAGGTATCCAAATTTGCTGGCACATTGAGTGCAGTACTTTAACAGCATCGTCTTTCAGGATTTGAAATAGCTCAACTGGTATTCAGTCACCTCCATTAGCTTTGTTCGTAGGGATGCTGCCTAAGGCCCACTTGACTTTGCATTCCAGGATGTCTGGCTTTAGCTGGGTGATCACACTACCACGGTTATCTGGGTCATTAGGAATCTTTTTAGTATACTTCTGTGTATTCTTGTGATCTCTTCTTACTATCTTCTGCATCTGTTAGAGTCATACCGTTTCTGCCCTTTATTGTGCCAACCTTTGCATGAAATGTTCCCTCTGTATCTCTGATTTTCTTGAAGTGATCTCTAGTCTTTCCCATTCTGTTGTTTTCCTCTATTTCTTTGCATTGATCACTTAGGAAGGCTTTCTTATCTCTCCCTGCTATTCTTTGGAACTCTGTATTCAGATGGGTATATCTTTCCTTTTCTCCATTGCCTCTGCTTCTCTTCTTTTCTCAGCTATTTGTAAGGCCTCCTCAGACAACCATTGTGCCTTTTAGCATTTCTTTTTCTTGGGGATGGTTTTGAGCACCACCTTCTCTACATTGTTACGAACTTCTGTCCATTGTTCTTCAGGCACTCTGTCTTCCAGATATAATCCTTGAATCTATTTGTCACCTCCATAGGGGATTTCGTTTAGGTCATACCTGAATGGCCTACCACTTTTCCCTACTTTCTTCAATTTGAGCCTGAGTTTGCAATGAGGTGCTGATGATCTGAGACACAGTCAGCTCCAAGTCTTGTTTTCTGTGACTATATAAGAGCTTCTCCATCTTCAGCTGCAAAGAATATAATCAATCTGATTTTGATATTGACCATCAAGTGATGTCCTTGTGTAGAGGTGTCTATTGTGTTGTTGGAAGAAGTATTTCTTATGACTAGAGCGTTTTCTTGGCAAACTCTGCTAACCTTTATCCTGCTTTGTTGTGTACTCTAAGGCCAAACTTGCTTGTGATTCCAAGTATTTCTTGACTTCCTATTTTTGAATTCCAGTTCCATTTGGTGAAAAGGACATCTTTTTTAGACATTTTAGAAGGTCTAGGCATTTAGAATTTTAGAAGGTTTGTAGGCTGTGATACAACCATTCAACTTCAGTTTCTTTGACACTAGGTTTTGGGGCACAGATTTGGGTCATCACATTACTGTGATGTTGAATGATTTTCCATGGGAAAGAAGGGGCATTATTCTGTTGTTTTTTATATTTCACCCAAATACCATATTTCAGACTGTTCTGTTGACTATGAGGCCTAGTCCATTTTCTGTAATGTATTCCTGCCCATAGTAGTAGATGTAATGGTCATCTGAATTATATTCACCCAATCCTGTTCATTTTAGTCACTGATTACTAAAATATCAAAGTTCACTCTTGCTGTCTCCTGCTTGACCACATCCAATTTACCTAGATTCACTGACCTAACAATCTGGGCTCTTATGCAATTCGTTTTCATACAGCATTGCACTTTACTTTCACACCACACACATATCCAAATCTGTCACATCTTTTTACCTTTTCATTGAGTTCATGGGTTTCTTAATGCAAGAATACTGAATCTTTTTGCAAATCTTTTGATCTAATGATCAGTCAGTATCAGTTCAGTAGCTCAGTCATGTCTGACTCTTTGTGACCCCATGGACTGCAGCACCCCAGGCTTCCCTGTCTTTCAGCAACTCACAGAGCTTATTCAAACTCATGTCCATCGAATCATTGATGCCATCCAACCATCTCAGCCTCTGTTGTCCCCTTCTCCTGATCTCAGTCTTTCTCAGCATCAAGGTCTTTTTAGTCAGTTCTTTGCATTAGATGGCCAAAATACTGGAGTTTCAGCTTCAGCATCAGGCCTTCCAATGAATATTCAGGACTGATTTCCTTTAGGATGGACCTGTTTGATTTCCTTGCAGTCCATGAGACTCTCAAGAGTCTTCTCCAACACCACAGTTCAAAAGCATTAATTCATTGGCACTCAGCTATCTTTATAGTTCAACTCTCACATCCATATATGACTACTTGAAAAGCCACAGCTTTCATTAGATGGATGTTTGTTAGAAAAGTAATGTCTCTGCATTATAGTATGCTGTCTAGCTTGGCCATAGGTTTTCTTCCAAGGAGCAAGTGTCTTTTAATTTCATGGCTATAGTCAACATCTAAACTGATTTTGGAGCCCCCAAAATAAAGTCTGTCACTGTATCCATTCTTTTCCCACCTACTGGCCATTAAGTGATGGGACCAGATGCCATGATCTTTGTTTTCTGAATGCTGAGTTTTAAGTCAACATTTTTTAAATTTAAATTTATTTCTTTTAATTGGAGGCTAATTACTTTACAATACTGTATTGATTCTGCCACACATCAACATGAATCTGCCCCATCCTGAACCCCCTCCCACCTCCCTCCCCTGAAACTGGAGCCTATTATACAGAGTCAAGTAAGCAAGAAACAAAAACAAAACAAAACAAAACAAAACAAAACAAAACACCAATACAGTATGCTGCTGCTGCTGCTAAGTCACTTCAGTCATGTCCGACTCTGTGCAACCCCATAGAGAGCAGCCCACCAGCCTCCCCTTGTCCCTGGGATTCTCCAAGCAAGAACACTGGAGTGGGTTGCCATTTCCTTCTCCAATGCATGAAAGTGAAAAGGGAAAGTGAAGTAGCTCAGTCGTGTCTGACTCTTTGCAACCCCATGGACTGCAGCTTACCAGGCTCCTCCATCCATAGGATTTTCCAGGCAAGAGTACTGGTGTGGGGTACCATTTTCTTCTCCACCAATATAGTATACTAATGCATATATATGTAATATTTAGAAAGATGGTAATGATAACTCTGTATGCAAGACAGCAAAAGAGACACAGATGTATAGAATAGTCTTTTGGACTCTGTGGGAGAGGGAGAGGGTGGGATGATTTGGGGGAATGGCATAGAAACATGTATAATATCATATAAGAAACGGATTGCCAGTCCAGGTTCAATACAGGATCCTTAGGGTTGGTGCACTGGGATGACCAAATTTTTTCACTCTTCTCTTTCACTTTCATCAAGAGGCTCTTGAGTTCTTCTTCAATTTCTGCCAAAAGGTTGGTGTCATCTGCAAATATGAGGTTATTGATATTTCTCCTCGCAATCTTGATTCCAGCTTGTACTTCATCCAGCCAGGAATTTTGCATGATGTATTCTGCATATAAGTTAAATAAGCAGTGAGACAATATACAGCCATGACATACTCTTTACTAGATTTGAAACCAGTCTGTTGTTCCATGTCCAGTTCTAACTGTTGCTTCTTCACCTGCATACTGATTTCTCAGCAGGCAGGTAAGGTGGTCTGGAATCCAGTCTCTTTAAGAATTTTCCACACTTTGTTGTGCTCCACACAGTCAAAGGCTTTGGAATAGTCAATAAAGCAGAAGTAGATGTTTTTCTGGAACTCTCTTGCTTTAGCAATGATCCAACAGATGTTGGCAAATTGACCTATGGTTCCTCTGCCTTTTCTAAATCCAGTTTGAACATCTAGAAGTTCACAGTTCCCGTACTGTTGAAGCCTGGCTTGGCAAATTTTGAGCATTACTTTGCTAGCATGTGAGATGAGTGTAATTGTGCAGTAGTCTGAAAATTCTTTGGCAGTGCCTTTCTTTGGGGTTGAAATAAAAACTGGCTTTTCCCAGTCCTGTGGCGACCGCTGAGTTTTCCCAATTTGCTAGTATATTGAGTGCAGCATTTTTACAGCATCATCTTTTAGGATTTGAAATAGCTCAACTGGTATTCCTTCACCTCCTTTGTTCGTAGTGATGCTTCCTAAGGCCCACTTGACTTCGCATTCCAGGATGTCTGGCTCTTGGTGGGTGATCACACCATCATGGTTATCTGAGTCATTAGGATCTTTTTTCTATAGTTCTTTTACGTATTCTTGCCACCTCTTCTTAATATCTTCCGTTTCTGTAAGGTCCATACCATTTCTGTCCTTTATTTTGTCCATCTTTGCATGAAATATTCCCGTGGTATCTAATTTTTTGGAAGAAATCTCTAGTCCTTCTCATTCTATTGTTTTCTTCTATTTCTTTGCATTGATCACTAAGGAAGGCTTTCTTATCTCTCCTTGATAATTATTTGGAACTCTTCCTTCAAATGGGAATATCTTCCTGTTTCACCTTTGTCTTTCACTTCTCTTCTTTTCTCAGCTATTTGTAAGGCCTCATCAGACAACCATTTTGTGGTTTTGAATTTCTTTTTCTTTGGGATGGTCTTGATCACTGCCTCCTTTACCATGTCACAAACCTCTGTCCATAGTGCTTTAGGCACTGTGTCTGTCAAATCTAATGCCTTGAATCTATTTGTCACTTTCACTGTATAATCGTAATGGATTTGATTTAAGTCATACCTGAATGGTCTAGTGGTTTTCCCTAGTTTCTTCAATTTAGGTCTGAATTTTGCAATAAGGAGTTCATGATCTGAGCCACAGTAAGCACCTTGTCTTGTTTTTGCTGACTGTATGGAGCTTCTCCACCTTTGGCTGCAAAGAATATAATCAATCTGATTTGAGTATTGACCATCTGGTGATGTCCATATGAAGACTCTTCTCTTTTGTTGTTGGAAGAGGGTATTTGCTATGACCAGTGCATTCCCTTCGCCAAACTCTGTTAGCCTTTCTCCTGCTTCATTCTGCACTCCAAGGCCAAATTTGCCTGTTACTCCAGGTATCTCTTAACTTCCTACTTTTGCATTCCAATCCTATGTAATGAACTGGACATCTTTTTTGGGTGTTTCTTCTAGAAGGTCTTGTCTGTCTTCATAGAACAGTTCAACTTCAGCTTCTTCAGCATTAATGGTTGGGGTATAGACTTGGATTACTGTGATATTAAATGATTTGCCTTAGAAATGAACAGAGATCATTCTGTTGTTTTTCAGATTGTGCCCAAGAACTGCATTTCAAATTCTTTTGCTGATTATGAGGGTTACTCCATTTTTTTCTGAGGGATTCTTGCCCCCAGTAGTAGATATGATGGACATCTGAATTAAATTCCCCCATTCCAGTCCATTTTAGTTCACTGATTCCTAAAATGTCAATGTTCACTCTTGCCATCTCCTGTTTGACCACTTCCAATTTACCTTGATTCATGGACCTAACATTCCAGGTTCCTATGCAATATTGATCTTAACAGCATCAGACTTTACTTCCATCACCAGTCATATTAAAATGGAATGTTGTCTTTTCTTTGAGTCTGTCTCTTCATTCTGTCTGGAGTTATTTCTCCACTCTTCTCTAGTAGCATATTGGGCACCTACCAACCTGAGGAGTTCATCTTTCAGTGTCATATCTTCTTGTCTTTTCATACTGTTCATGGGGTTCTCCAGGCAAGAACACTGAAGTGGTTTTTCTGTTCCCTCTCCAGTGGACTACATTTTGCCAGAACTCTCCACCATGACCCATCTGTATTGGGTGGCCCTACACAGCATGGTTCATAGCTTCATTGAGTTAGCAAAGGCTGTGGTCCATGTGATCAGTTTCATTAGTTTTCTGTGATTGTGGTTTTCATTACATCTGCCCTTTGATGGATAAAGATAAGAGGCTTATGGAAGCTTCCTGATGGGAGAGACCCACTGTGGAGAAAACTGGGTCTTGTTCTGAATGTTGGAGCCATACTCAGTAAATTGTTAATCCAATTTCTGCTTGATGAGCAGGGCTGATCTAGTGATAACCATGCATACTTTCCATGATAGATGATAAATATATATATATATATATACACATATACATATATATTATTTGTTTGTATATTATTTATTATCCTACAATATTTTTATCTTTCCTTTTCAAGATATGGGATTGTGTACTCTTTTATAATTTTTTAAAATATAAATTTATTTATTTTAATTGGAGGTTAATTACTTTACAATATTGTATTGGTTTTGCCATACATCAACATGTATCCGCCACTGGTATACACATGTTCTCCATCCTGAACCCACCTCCCTCCTCCCTCCCTGTACCATCCCTCTGGGTCGTCTCAGTGCATCAGTCCCAAGCATCCAGTATCATGCATTGAACCTTGACTGGCGACTCATTTCATATATCATATTATTCATGTTTCAATGCCATGTACTCTTAAACACATGAAAAAGTAATGAATAAACATCAGTATTTTTCCCAATACACACTGATACTTTAACCTGTATTTCATGCTTGCCAAAAAACTCTCCTTATTTGACACTTTATCACCTTGATCTTTAATACACTCTTGCTAAAGGTCTGAATGATTGGCTGGCTCTTACATACTTTTTAAGCAGTTACACAGCATACTGTATCATAAGGCAGGTATCCCTGGGTCACTTTAGCATGTATCCTGTCACTTTTGCTATTTTGGCAACTCCTATGTTAGATGTTCATTACTAAACATGCAAAGGTTCCTATTCTTCTATCTGTATCAAAAACCATTTATGATCAACATTCTGTTTCTTTAATTGTCAGACTAACAAAACATACTCAGCTTCTGTTTCCCTAAACATTCATCTCTTAACAAGAAAATTGCCAGATTCTTTGGCATTCCTGTTAATTTGAACGTCAAGGTATGGAGCTCCTCATATCATTTAAAAGCACACATTCCTCAAGCCATCTGCACCCTGTATTCTTGAAAAATGCACAGACTGTGTACAGTTCCAGCCAATCCATCTCAAAACGGCAAGTTTTTCCTTCTCTGCTGAGATTTTGAAGAGACTCTCTTAACCTCCTAAGACTGAATTAGGTATTGAACAACAATCAACAGGATGATGTTGCAACTCACCAAAAGATGATACCCCATGCCCAAGAAAAAAGGAGAAGCCACAACAAAGCATTAACAGCAGCACAAGCATGTTAAAATCAAATCCCATACCAGCCAGTGTTCATTCCACAAACTGGAGTACAAAAAAAAAAAAAAAAGTTCTCACACTATTTCATATGTTCTAAGCCCCAAATTACAAATTGGGAATGCAGCATAGGGACTGGGAATCCCTAGGGAATTTGACTTCGAAGGACAGTTGGATTTGATTATAAAACTTCCAAAGGGCTAGCAAAAATAAGGAATCTTAGAAGGCACAAACAAAACCTTGTGCACACCAGGACAGCGGAACAGGCACAAGAGACTGAACCAGCCTACTGTGAGGATTTGAGGGTCTCCTGCAAAGGAATGGGTCAGCAGTGGACTGTGGCAAGGATAGCGGCACTGCTAGCACTGGTCCTGAGAGGCACCTGTTGACATAACTCCTTTGGGTGATCACCTTTAGTCCCCCCATAGAGCCTACAGCCTGGAGGATTGGGCCGCCTCATGCCAAAAACCTAACAGGGAGGAAGCACAGTCCCAACCATCAACAGACAATTGGACTGAAGTTTGGAGAGTCTCATATATGGAGATGATACCACTCTAAAGGAAGAAATCAAAGAAGAACTAAAGAGCCCCTTGATGAGGGTGAAAGAGGAGAGTGAAAATGCTGGCTTGAAACTCAACATTCAAAAATCTAAGATGATGGCATCTGGTCTCATCAACTCATGGTAAATAGAAAAGGAAAAGTGGAAACAGTGGCAGATTTTATTTTGGGGAGCTCCAATATCATTGCACATTCTGACGGCAGACACAAAACTGAAAGACTCTGGCTCCTTGGAAGAGAACCTATGAGAAGCCTAGACAACCTATTAAAAAGAAGAGATATCAGTTCATCAAAAAAGGTACCTATAGTCAAAGCTATGGTTTTTCCAGTAGTAATGTACGAACGTGAGAGTTGGACCATAAAGCAGGCTGAGTGCCAAAGAATTAATGTTTCTGAACCATGGCACAGGAGAAGACTTTTGAAAGTCCCTTGGACATCAAAGAAAATCAAACTAGTCAATACTATAGGAAATAAACCCTGAAGATTCATTGGAAGGACTCACACTGAAAGTTACACCACAATACTTTGTCCACCTAAAGTGAAGAGACAACTTATGTGAAGAGAAAACTTATGGGAAAAGACACCGATGCTGGGAAAGATTGAGTGCAGGAGAAGAGGGCAACAGAGAATGAGATGGTTGGATGGTATCACCAACTGAATGGATGTGAGTTTGAGCAAACTTCAGGAGACATGTGAAGGTCAGGTAAGCCTGGCATATTGCAGTCTATGGGGTTACTAAGAGTTGGACATGAGTTACCAACTGAAGAAAAGTAACAAGGAAATTGAAATTTCAGGCACATACAGTAACAGCAAACAGTAAACAAAACGTACACACACACACAGAAACACAATGTAACTCTTATGCAGATAAACATAAACTCTCATGCTAAAAGCCCATTTAAATCAGTTCATATTATCCAATACCTTATGTTCAGCTTTCAACAAAATAGTATAAGCTATGCTAAAAGGCAGTCTGATGAAATAAAACAAGAAATTAATCATACTTAGATATAGGACATCATCTTGAATATTAGACTAGGATTTTAGATTTTTTTTTTTTTTTGATTTTAGAATTGTTATGATTCACAAGTTTATAGCATCCCTGGTTGCTCAGCGGTAAAGAATCCACCTGCCCATGCAGGAGATGTGTGTTCCATCCTTGGGTCAGGAAGATACCCTGGAGAAGGAAATTGCAACTGACTCCAGTACTCTTGCCTGGGAAATCCCATGGAGAGAGGACCCTGGTGGGCTATAGTCACTGTGGTCACATGTGTGGCCACCAAATAATAATTTTAAAGAAGAAAAGATTGTGGAAGAATTACAAGGTATGTACACAGCTAGAGGAGCCTGGCAAGCCACAGTGCATGGGGTCACAAAAGACAGCATAGACTTAGTGACCAAAAAACAATGCAGAATGGGAATAATATAAGAAGCAATAGAGAAAGAAGCAGAATACATAAAGTAATAATGACTGAGAATTTCCCCAAATTAATGACAGTAAACCACAGATTTAGAAAATCCAGAGAAAAATCAACAAATACCAAGTAGAAGAAGTAAGCCACAAAGAAAAACACCAATACAGTATACTGACACATATATGGAATTTAGAAACATAGTAATGATGACCCTGTATGTGCACAACAAAAAAGAGACACAGAGGTATAGAACGGACTTTTGGACTCTGAGGGAGAGGGAGAGGGTGGGATGATTTGGGGAGAATGGCAAAGAAGACATACGGATGGCTAACAAACACATGAAAAGATGTGCAACATCACTCAGTATCAGAGAAATGCAAATCAAGACCACAATGAGGTACCATTTCACTCCAGTCAGAATGGCTGCGATCCAAAAGTCTACAAGCAATAAATGCTGGAGAGGATGTGGAGAAAAGGGAACCCTCTTACACTGCTGGTGGGAATGCAAACTAGTACAGCCACTATGGAAAACAGTGTGGAGATTCCTTAAAAAATTGCAAATAGAACTGCCTTATGACCCAGCAATCCCACTGCTGGGCATACACACCGAGGAAACCAGAATTGAAAGAGACACATGTACCCCAATGTTCATTGCAGCACTGTTTATAATAGCCAGGACATGGAAGCAACCTAGATGTCCATCAGCAGATGAATGGATAAGAAAGAAGTGGTACATATACACAATGGAGTACTACTCAGCCCTTAAAAAGAATAAATTTGACTCAGTTCTAATGAGATGGATGAAATTGGAGCCGATTATACAGAGTGAAGTAAGCCAGAAAGAAAAACACCAATACAGTATACTGACACATATATATGGAATTTAGAAGATAGTAATGATGGCCCTATATGTGAGACAACAAAAGAGACACAGAGGTATAGAACGGACTTTTGGACTCTGAGGGAGAGGGAAGGGTGGGATGGTTTGGGAGGAATGGCATTGAAACATGTATACTTTCTTGTAAGAAACGAAGCACCAATCTATGTTCAATGCAGGATGCAGGATGCACGGGGCTGGAGCACAGGATGATTCAGGTAGAGGATGTGGGGTGGGAGGTGGGTGGGGGCTTCGGCATTGGGAGATTGTGTTCACCTGTGGCTGATTCATGTCAATGTATGGCAAAACAAATACAGTATTGTAATTAAAAAAATAAATAAATTTTAAAAAAGAAACATGTATACTATCATGTAAGAAACAAAGCGCCAGTCTATGTTCAATACAGGATACAGGATGCTTGGGGCTGGTGCACCATATGATCCAGGGAGATGATATGGGGTAGGAGGTGGGAGGCGGCTTCAGCATTGGGAGATCATGTACACCTGTGGCTGATTCATGTCAATGCATGGCAAAACAAATACAGTACTGTAATGTAGAATAAAGTATTAAAAAAAAAAGAAACAGAAAGAAATAAAAGAAAACTACATGTGGGTATACCATACCCATAACATACCCCAAATTCTATGCATAATCACGTTTCATGTGAATGATCTAAATATACCAATTAAAAGGAAGAGATTGGTGAAAAGAATTAAACCAACTAAAAATAGACAGGGTTATGTAATACATAAGCCTTCTGCTACAAGAAATCTATTGCAAGTTTGAAGATAAAATTGATTAATAGAAAAGGGATGGAGAAAAGCATACCATGCTACTGTAAGTGAAAAAAAGTTGGACTACCTAAATTTACTTCAGAGAAAGCAGTACTCAGAACAAGAAAGTCAAGAACAAAGATTGGAATTACTTAATGATTAAGTGGTCAATTCTCAAAGAAATTACAGCAACACATAATGTGTACGAACCAAAAAAAAAAAAAAAAAACTACCCTAAAATCCACAAGGCAAACATTGATGATGCAGAAATACTATTATACCAGGAGATGCAAACATATGTCCTTTAGGAATTGACAGACTTAATAGGCAGGAAATCAGTCGGGTGTAGCTGAACTGAAAAGCACTAATAATTAACTAGATCTAAATGACATTTACAGAATACTTAACAACAGCAGAAAACACACTGTTTTTAAATTCACATGGAACATATATCAAGATAGATCACATTCTATGCCAAAAAAACTCACATCATCAAACTTGAAAGAACAGAAATCATACAAATAATGTTATCACACTGTGATGGAAAGAAACTAGATACTGACAATAAAAAGCAGTAAAATTGACAGTACTTGGAGATTAAACAATATATTTCTTAATAACACTCAGGTCAAAGAGAAAATCTAATGAGAAATTTTTAAGTATTTTCAACTAAATGAAAACAAAATCACAACTTATCAGAAGCTATGACATATAGCAAAATCTGTAGAAATATATATACAGCATATATATACCTGTATAAGAAACCCTAAAATTCATAATCAACATCCTTAGTAAACTTCTAAAAAAAGAAAGAAACAAAGGAAAAATAAATAAAGAAGCAATCAACAGCACTTGAAAAAGCAAGACTATCAGCAAAAACAACAGAACCAGAAGCCGTTTCTCTGAAACAAGAAAGGGTGAAATTCTCAGCAGGCTAATCAAGAAAACTGAGAACACACAAATTAAATTGCAAACAGTGAAAATGAAAGAAGGAGGGCCATATCATGGACATTAAAAGGATAATAAATGAATATTAAAAACAACTCTATGCCTACAAATATAAAGATTAAATTGAGAAATTCCTGGAGGATAAAATTTATCAAAATTTTACAAGTAAAACTGATAAATTGATAAGGTCTGCATCTACTATATAAATTTAATCTATAAGTAATAAGCTTCCAATTAAGACAGCAACAGGCCCAGGTGATTCCACTGTTGAAATCTAACAAAAATTTAAGGAAGAAGTGATAACAATTCTCTAAAATGTATTCCAGAAACAACAAACAAAGGGCACCCTTCTTCATTCCTTCTATGAGACCAGAATTACATTTTAATTTCAAAACCAGAAAAAGAAATTAAGAGAAAAAAAAATTCCACACCAAGACACTATTATGAGAATGAAAAGCTAAGTCACAAACTGTGAAGAAAGAATTGTAAGACACATATCTGATAATAAACATGTAGCAAAAATACACAACGAACGCTTAAAACTCAACAATAAGAACATAAAAGTCAGTTTAAAACTGCTTAAAAGTGTTGAATAGACATCTTACTGAAGAATATAAACAGATGGTAAACAGCATATGAAAACACGATCTATTTCCCATGTATACAGGGAATTTCAGATTAAAACAACAACAAGATACCTATTAATAGGGCTAACACAAAAACGAACACCTCTTGATATTAAATGCTGGCAAGGATGTGGGCGAATAGGAACTCTAACTCATTGCTAAAGACAATGCAATGATACAAATACTTTGGAAACTGTGGGGAAATTTCTTTTAAGCTAAACATAGTCTTATCATATGATCTAGCAAATGAACGCTAAGGTATTACTCAAAAGAGCCACAAACCTATGCCCATCCAAAAACCTTCAAACAAAGGTTAATAGCAGACAAATTCATAGCTGCCAAAAACTGAAATCACCAAAGATGACCTTCAGTAGATGAGTGCGTAAACAAGCTATGGTAAGCTACATGGAATGTTATTCAGTCCTGGAAGAAAACATTTCAAACCATGAAAAGATATAGAGACAATTCAATGGATATTGATTAGCTGAAGGGGCCAATGTAAAAGCCTACATACTGTATGTTGCCATGAATATTACATTTTGGAAAATGCAAACCTTTAGAAAGAGTAAAAGTTCAGCAGTTGTCAGGGGTTCCAAGTGAGGTTTTGAGGGATAGACAGGTGGAGCATGGGAGATCCATGGGGGATTCAAACTCCTCTGCATGACACTGTGTTGGCTGAGTACAAAATATGCATTTGTCAAACACTAAAGAACTGTAAAACACATAAAGTAAAATACATTGTAAACAATGGACAATAGTTAATAACATATTGATATTAGTAGATCAATTGTGACAAATGAACTCGTATCCGTTGAACCAATACAAGATGTTAATAATAGAAGATACCAAGTGGAGGAAGCGTGGCTGTATGGAAACTGTCTATAACTATCTGCTGAATTTTTCCTAATCCTGAACCTGTTCTTTTTTTTTTTTTTACAATTTATTTATTTATTTTTTTCCCTTATAATTAAATTTATTTATTTATTAAATTACAATACTGTATTTGTTTTGCCATTCATTGACACGAATCAGCCATAGGTGAACCTGTTCTTTTAAAAAGAAATACAGAGAGGCAACAAATACATGAAAAGATGCGCAACACTGCTCATCATGAGAGAAACACAAATTAAAATTACACTAAGGTGTCATCTCATCATGGTCAGAATGGCCATCATCAAAAATTGTACAAGCAGTAAATGCTACAGAGAGCTCAGAGAAAAGGGAACTCTCTTCCACTGTTTGTGGGAATGGAAATTGATATAGTCACTTTGCAGAACAGTAGGGAGATTCCTTTAAAAACTAGGATTAAAGAGATCATATAACCCAGCAATAGAAATACTGTGCATAAAGATATCATATAACCCAGCAATAGAAATACTGTGCATAAACACTGAGAAAGGAATAACTGTAAAGACACCAGTATCCAAAGTTCATTGCAGCATTATTTACAACAGCCAGGACATGGAAACAACCTAGGTTTCAACTGAGAGATGAATGGATAAAGAAGTTGTGATAGACATATACAATGGAATGCTGCTGATGATGCTAAGTCACTTCAGTCATGTCCGACTCTGTGTAACCCCAAAGACGGCAGTACACCAGGCTCCCTGTCCCTGGGATCCTCCAGGCAAGAACACTGGAGTGGGTTGCCATTTTCTTCTCCATTGCATGAAAGTGAAAATGGAAAGTGAAGTCGCTCAGCTGTGTCCGACTCTTAGCGACCCCATGGACCACAGCCTACCAGGGTCCTCTGTCCATGGGATTTTTCAGGCAAGAGTACTGGAGTGGGGTGTCATTGCCTTCTCTGACAACAAAGACTAGAGACATGCAAATAAAACTTGTTACAAATCCTGCAATGAATTGTGAGTGGCACTGACAAAAATACTGTACCAAGTGTACAATAGATAGCTAGTGGGAAACTGCTATATAATACAGGGAGCTCAGCCTGGTTCCATGTGACAAAATAGAGGGGGTGAGATGTGGGGCTGGGAGGGAGTCTCATGGGGCAGGAGGAATATGTACACTTATAGCTGATTCATTCCATTGTATAGCAGAAACTAACAAAACATTATAAAGCAACTGTCAATTAAAACAATTTTTTAAGTCTAATAATTTAAAAACTAGAAAAAATATGGATAAGAACACAGCCAGTACAGAGTTATATGTACCAAAGCAAAGTGAATAAAAGTCAGCAATAACGAAAAGCAAAATATCACACTAAGTATTTGATCCTTGAATTAAAATTCTTAGGAAACAGGCACAGAATATATTGACACATATAAGAAACTTCAGAAATCTGGCATAAAAAGATCAACACAAAAAATCAAGAGATTGGTCTGGAAGAATCAACAGTTATTTAGATCATGTAAAAGAAAATACACCATAAACAAAAGCAACCATATAAAAAACGTACCAACAAAGAAACATTAGAAAAATGTATCCAGTCTACATGGAGGAAACAAGAATTTCCTGAGAGCCTTCGGAAAAGAAGTCTCAAACAGTATCTTATGTGTATACATGAGGAGGACATACTGTAATACTGTCAATTTTCCTTAAATCATTTACAGATTTAGTACCACATCCAGAGTAGCTGAGACCACAGTGAAACTTGTGCAGCTGTTTCCTGTACCCAGAACAAACCATGGAAAACTTATACAAGGAATAAGAAAACTACTAACAAAAGCAAGAACACAAAACGAAATAATCCCTGAGGAACAATAAGTCTCCATTGAACTTGACCCTATGAGTGCCCAGGTGGGGGAGTACTCTGAGGCTGACACAGGTGTGCAGGCCACAAAGGGAACAGACAACAGGATCAGATGGAAAACGCTTTAAACTGGAGTGGGTGATTCTTCCCCTGGGCCATGGGACCATGAGCCTCTACTGCTTCACTGAAGGAACCTGAGGCAGCATCTCAGAGCCCCATGCCAAGATCATGGGGCACCAAAGTTTGCGATGGACATGGCAGTATGGCCCAGAGGTCACACAATAACCAGCACACGCTTTGTTAGTGGATGACAACTGGCCCTTGTAACTGATCAGCTTAAGAGAGTGTCACACATGGACTAAAAGAGAAAAGCTTGTATCACAGTAACTGTACAAAAGGACAGGAATTCATCTCAGAACTTTTGACCAATGCCCCTGCAGTCGACTAAGAGCTCACAGTGAGAACCGTCAGGCTAAGGAGCCCCTTCACTGTCTCTGCTGGAATGGTGTGGGGCATGACTGGGGACAGGGGTGGTTTTATACCAGAAAGGGAAGGGTTTCCAGGCTCCACCTGCAGTCAATATAAGGATCCTGAGTGAGATGTGAGGGGTTCCACACCACAGAAGGCATTCTCCCATCCTTCTCTCTTGCTTATCTTACCTGCAGCAGCCATTTCCAGGAAGCCTTAGGCAGAAGTGACCAGATCAGATGCCAGTGTGCTTCTCACCAGGAGTATGGGGATTTGACATCTTCCAGGTGAGGTCTTGCCCTCAGGTCAGCAGACGGCACGTAACGCAGTATTACTGTTGGAGCAAGACAAGGATAGAGCACAGAGAGCATCTCTCAGCACACAAGAAGGAGCCCCAGAGTGCCCTGACGGATTGTCTCAGCAGCTCCAAGAAGGCAGTCAGGCTCTGGCTCCCAAATTCTTCCTGCTTGGTTTACTGAGAGAAGTGAGAGGCAAGGAGTAAGGCCAATTGACTGAGATCAGCAGGGACATCCCAGGACCCACTATGAGTCGAAGAAGGAACCACATCCCCCATCTTGCCAGAACTCCCCGGAACCCCGCCCACCCAGGCCCTGCCCCTGCTGTCCTCCTGGAACCCATGTGCACATGATAAGAAGTGACGGCCCCTTATCCACATTGGGGTGTGATGCCATCTTTGAGAGGGCTGCTATCTTTGAGAGCTGCTGTAGCTGTGCCCAGAGGGAGGAGTCCGAGGTCTCATCAGGGGTCCAAGTCGGAGGTGACATGAGTTACAAGTGCACTGGATAGTTACAAAGATATGCTCTGGCACTCCCAACATCTTTTCCATCTAAAAAGAGGGGACTTCACAGCCCCGTGGCAACCCCGCACCTGCTCTACGCCTGGAGGCTCGGGCCTGGCTCTTAAGTGCAATGTCTGTCAGCTACCCATGTGGGTTCTTGGGACATAACCTGGATCCAGGGGTGGTGGATCTGGGTGCGGGGTTGGTGGACCCTGGCTCTGTTCAGTAGAGGGAAGTCTGGGATTCTGTGGAGTGAAGGAGGGACCTGCAGGGTGACTGAGTGTCTCCATACCCCAGATTGGCAGCCACGCCTAACCCTTTAGCCAGCGTGACTTGGCCAGAGAACAACCAGTCAGCATCTGGGCAGTTCTAAAAGCTGAGGGGCTCCTGACTGCTATCATAGACATGGAAAACTCCGGGAAGAGGGGACCTCATTCCAAAGGGCTTAATTCACCACATTAATAAATTGAAAAATAAAAGCCATATGATTATCTCAATAGGTGCAGAGAAGACCTTTGAGAAAATTCAACATTCATTTATGATAAAAACTCTCCAGAAAGCAGGAATAGAAGGAACGTACCTCAACATAATAAGAGCTGTATATGACAAACCCACAGCAAACATTATCCTCAATGATGATTCATGTCAATGTATGGCAAAACCAATATAGTATTGAAAAGCAGAAAAAAAAAAATATTTCAGGGAACAAAGGAGAATGGATGGGACAGAGGCAGTCAGTGGACAAAACAGAGCTGGCAAGATGTGAAAAACAGTTGAAGCTGGATAATGGATATGTTATTCCCACTTTTATTATGTATGGTTGAACATTTCTGCAATAAAGAGCAAAAAAAAAAAATTTTTGAAGGCATTTCACCTAAAGTCAGGAACAAGACAAGAGTGCCCACTTTCACCACTACTATTCAGTATAGTTCTGGAAGTTTTGGCCACAGCATTCAGAGCAGAAAAGAAACAAAAGAAATCCAAATTGGAAAAGAAGTAAAACTCTCACTGTTTGCAGATGACATGATCCTTTACATAGAAAATCCTAAAGACTGTACCAGAAAACTAATAGAGCTAATCAATGAATATAGTAAAGTTGCAAGATATAAAATCAACACTCAGAAATCCCTTGCATTCCTATGCACTAATAATGAGAAAGTAGAAAAAGAAGTTAAGGAAACAATTCCATTCACCATTGCAATGAAAAGAAAAGAATACTTAGGAATATACCTACCTAAAGAAACTAAAGATCTATATAGCGAAAACTATAAAACACTGATGAAAGAAATCAAAGAGGACACTAATAGATGGATAAATATACCATGTTCATGGACTGGAAGAGTCAATATAGTGAAAATGAGTATACTACACAAAGCAATCTACAGATTCAATGCAATCTTTATCAAGCTACCAGCAGTATTTTTCACAGAACTAGAACAAATAATCTCAGGATTTGTATGGAAATACAAAAAACCTCAAATAGCAAAAGCAATCTTGAGAAAGAAGAATGGAACTGGAGAAATCAACTTGCTTGACTTCAGGCTCTACTACAAAGCCACAGTCATTAAGACAATATGGTACTGGCACAAAGACAGAAATATAGATCAATGGAACAAAATAGAAAGCCCAGAGATAAATCCACACACCTATGGACACCTTACCTTCGACAAAGGAGGCAAGAATATCCAGTGGAGTAAAGACAATCTCTTTAACAAGTGGTACTGGGAAAACTGGTCAACCACTTGTAGAAGAATGAAACTAGATCACTTTCTAACCCCACACGCAAAAATAAACTCAAAATGGATTAAAGATCTAAACGTAAGACCAGAAACTATAAAACTCCTAGAGGAGAACATAGGCAAAACACTCTCCGACATAAATCACAGCAGGATCCTCTATGATCCACCTCCCAGAATACTGGAAATAAAAGCAAAAATAAACAAATGGGATCTAATTAAAATTAAAAGCTTCTGCACAACAAAGGAAACTATAAGTAAAGTGAAAAGACAGCCTTCTGTGCGGGAGAAAACAATAGCAAGTGAAGCAACTGACAAACAACTAATCTCAAAAATATACAAGCAACTTATGCAGCTCAACTCCAGAAAAGCAAATGATCCAATCAAAAAATGGGCCAAAGAACTAAATAGGCATTTCTCCAAGGAAGACATACGGATGGCTAACAAACACGTGAAAAGATGCTCAACATCACTCATTATCAGAGAAATGCAAATCAAGACCACAGTGAGGTACCATTTCACATCAGTCAGAATGGCTGTGATCCAAAAGTCTACAGGCAATAAATGTTGGAGAGAGTGTGGAGAAAACGGAACGCTTTACACCGTTGGTGGGAATGAAAACTAGTACAGCCACTATGGAAAACAGTGTGGAGATTCCTTAAAAAATTGCAAATAGAACTGCCTTATGATCCAGCAATCCTACTGCTGGGCATACACACCAAGGAAACCAGAATTGAAAGAGACACATGTACCCCAATGTTCATTGCAGCATTGTTTATAATAGCCAGGCCATGGAAACAACCTAGATGTCCATCAGCAGATGAATGGATAAGAGAGCTGTGGTACATATACACAATGGAGTATTACTCAGCCCTTAAAAGAGTAAATTTGAATCAGTTCTAATGAGATGGATGAAATTGGAGCCAATTATACAGAGTGAAGTAAGCCAGGAAGAAAAACACCAGTATGGTATACTGACACATATATATGGAATTTAGAAAGATAGTAATGATGACCCTGTATGTCAGACAACAAAAGAGTCACAGATGTATAGAACGGACTTTTGGCCTCTGAGGGAGAGGGAAAGGGTGAGATGATTTGGGAGAATGGCATTGAAACATGTATACTGTCATGTAAGAAATTAAGTGCCAGTTTATGTTCATACAGGATACAGGATGCCTGGGGCTGGTGCACGAGGATGATCCAGAGAGATGATATGGAGTGAGAGGTGGGAGGGGTTTCAGGATTGGGAGCTCGTGTTCACCTGTGGCTGATTCATGTCAATGTATGGCAAAACCAATACAGTATTGTAAAGTAGAATAAAGTAAAAATAAAACAAAAAAAGGGGGGGGCTGGCAGCCTGTCAGCAGAGGATGTCAGGGCTCGGGAGGAGTCAGGGTAATGACCATCCTCTGCATCACACAGCCAACTCAAGACGCTTCCCTGTGGCCAGCACTTCCTCCCAGGTAAACACGGGGCCGGGGGCAGCGGTCTGTAGGGAAGGTTGCAGCTTGGTTGTGAAGGGACAGCCTCGAGATAGCAGAAGGGCGGGTCTCGGCTCCCTTCATTGGGGCCTGAACATTCCCTCCTCTCATCATCTGGGGTGACAGGCAAGGTGGCAGTATCAACTTCAAAGCAAGATAGCAGAGAGGGTAGGTGGGTTTGGGGGCGGGGAGGGGATATGAGGGAGTCTTGCCCCAGTTTTCATCATGACTCTGAAATGTGAACTGAAAGGACCTGCCTCCCCTGCCAGCCCCTACAGGCCTCCCTCTAACGCCCAGGCAGGGCTATCTGGCTGCGCCCCAGCGATCACTCTCACTTCCTGTTCAGCAGTCTCAAGGGAGGGGCTCACCAGGAGAACACGAGACTTGTGGATCCTAGAGCACTGGCCTCAAGGACCCCTCAGAGGTGGCTTTGGTTCAAGCCAGGGAGGAATCTCCTCACTGAAGTTGCTCACAACATCTGCTTGTCCCTCCTCTAGGTGCCCTCCTTGCCTGCCATCCTACCTGCATGTGCATGTGATCCATAACTTGTGTCACCATGCCTCAGAGGTACAAGAACAAATACCATGCCCGTGTGAAATGCCTCCAGGTCCAGGGGGACACTCAGCATCCCCAGGAGGCCCAGACCAGTACTGCTGCAGCCCCCCAAAGAGGAGTACCCCTCCTCCCACTCGTCTGTCCCTCAGGGTTCTCCTCAAGCTCCCTTGCTACTGGAGATCACCATGAGCTTCAGGGAGCCATGGCCCCTAGCTCTCCTGATGCAGGTCCTTCCTGCGCAGGATCTGATGAAGTTGCCCAGGGCCCAGAGGAGGAAAGTGCAGGTGCCTCCATGGCAGCCCCTGCCACACAGAGCCCTCTCATAGACCCTCTGACCAGGAAGGCCAGCATGCTGGTGGAGTTCCTGCTGGAGAAGGACACCAAGAAGGAGCCCATCTCGCAGCATGCCCTGCTGAAGGTCATTGGCAAGAAGTATTGGCAGCACTTCCTTGAGATCTTCAGGAGAGCCTCTAAGCACATGGAGCTGGTATTTGGCCTGGAGCTGATGGAAGTCGACCATAGCAGGAACATCTATGCCCTCATCAACAAGCCCAACCTCGGGGGCGATGAAGGTCTGAGTGATGAGGAGGGTCTGCCCAAGTTCGGTTTCCTCATGGTGGTCCTAGGGATTATCTGCATGATGGGTAACAGCACCCCCGAGGAGGAAGTCTGGGAATTCCTCAGTGTGTTGGGGTGTCTATACTGGGAGGAGGCACTGAATCTTTGGGGAGCCCAGAATGCTCATCACCAAAGATCTGGTGCAGAAGAAGTACTTGAAGTACCAATAGGTGCCCAATGGCGATCCTCTGCACTGTGAGATCCTGTGGGGCCCCAAGAGTTTGTTTGAGACAAATAAGATGAAGGTGTTGGAGGTGCTGTCCAAGATCCATGATATGGTCCCGACTTGCTTCCTAGACCTGTATGACGAGGCTCTGAGAGATCAGGCAAAGAGAGCAGGGCTGAGAGGCACCGCCAGGGGCTCAACCATGGCTGAAGCCAGTGCCCCTTCCAGGGCCAAGTCCTACAGCTCCTCCCACATCTAGGGAGGGAGGCCCAGACACTTTCTTCCCATTTGTGTTGGAACAGAGCTGTCAGGCTCCTAAATAGCAGAGAGTAGTAGGGTGGAGGGAACAAAACTTGCATGTTCTTTACAGTTTTATGTAGTAAGGGAGTTTAGGTACAACTCATTTTAACAAAATATATATATATCTTTTTTCCTTAATCTATAGGATAAATATTTACTGAAAGTTGATTTAAATTAGATTAAGGAGATGATGGAGGAGTTTAGTATTTTCAAATGTTAATTACTTTTCAGAAGGTTTATTGTGCCTCAGAATACAATTGTATTAATCATATAAATCACATTGTTTGCTGTTTTAAAGTTTTGAAAGCCATAGGTTGGGTATATGTAAAACACATTGAAGGTATTGAATATGTTGTTCACCATCTACACAAGGTGAGATGACAATGGAACAGGATTTTCTCAAAGAGTAGTCAAGCTCCTAGATAGTGCAGGTTAGTAGGGGTCGAGCAAACCAAGTTTAGATCTCTATTTTCTTCCTGATTTAAACTAGTAACTTCTGCATATTATTTATTTCAATTTTATTGAATTTTTTACTTCTAACTGATTGTTTTCCTTCAGAATATTGGTTTGGTAATGATTTTCCAGTTTTATTTATTGCTGTTTTAGGATTTGTAAAGTTACAGTTTTGGTAGATGTAAAAGAAATTCATGAGCCATCTTTATTGTCTTTATGATCTGAAAGTAGGTAATATGTCGCTGAAAGAGAGATTTTCATGGTAATGTGAAATGTGAACAAAGAAAAATTTGAGAAACAAAAAAACAATTAAGCAAATATAAAGGAAAAAACTTTTAATTTGTAGTTTGCCTTATTTCCTCTATTTTTGGTAAAAATAAAATATACTTTGCCTTAATTTAGCTCATTTAAGAAAATGTGTTTCTTAAATAAATAAAAACATTTATTTCTTTTGTCCCAATGCACTGCATAGTCTCTGCTATCTACTGGATAAAAAGAACCTCAGATAGGAAGGTGGTATTTTGGACGTTCATAACAAGCCATGCCCTGTGGGGCCTTGCAAGATGGGCAGGAATGATGGAGACATCTGACCCAATGTGGTCCCCTGGAGAAGGGAATGACAAACCACTTCAGTATTCTTGCCTGAGAACCCCATGAACAGTATGAACAGGCAAAATGATAGGATACTGAAAGAGGAACTTGCCAGGTCAGTAGATGCCCAATATGCTACTAGAGATCAGTGGAGAAATCACTCCAGAAATAATGAAGGGATGGAGCCAAAGCAAAAACAATACCCAGTTGTGGATGTGACTGGTGATAGAAGCAAGGTCTGATGCTGTAAAGAGCAATACTGCATAAGTACCTGGAATGTGAGGTCCATGAATCAGGGGAAATTGGAAGTGGTCAAACAGGAGATGTCAAGAGTGAACGTCAACATTCTAAGAATCAGCGAACTAGACTGACTGGAATGGGTGAATTTAACTCAGATGACCATTATATCTACTACTGTAGACAGGAATCCATTAGAAGAAATGGAGTAGCCATCATGGTCAACAAAAGAGTCCGAAATGCAGTTCTTGGATGCAATCTCAAAAACGACATGGTGGTCTTTGTTCGTTTTCAGGGCAAACCATTTAATATCACAGTAATCCAAGTCTATGCCCCAACCTGTAACACTGAAGAAGCTGGAGTTGAATGGTTCTGTGAAGACCTACAAGACCTTTTAGAACTAACACCCAAAAAAGATGTCTTTCTCATTATAGGGGACTGGAATGCAAAAGTAGGAAGTCAAGAAATACCTGGAGTAACAGGCAAATTCGGCCTTAGAATGCAGAATGAAAGAGGGCAAAGACTAATAGAGTTTTGCCAAGAGAATGCACTGGTGACAGCAAACACCCTCTTCCAACAACACAAGAGAAGGCTACACATGGGCATCACCAGATAGTCAATACCGAAATCAGACTGATTATATTCTTTGCAGCCAAAGATGGAGAAGCTCTATATAGTCAACAAAAACAAGACCTGGAGCTGACTGTGGCCTAGATCATGAACTCCTTATTGCCAAATTCAGACTTAAATTGAAGAAAGTAGGGAAAACCGCTAGACCATTCAGGTATGACCTAAATCAAATCCCTTATGAATATACAGGGAAATGAGAAATAGATTTAAGGGACTAGATCTGATAGATAGAGTGCCTGATGAACTATGGACGGAGGCTCGTGATATTGTATGGGAGACAGGGATCAAGACCATCCCCATGGAAAAGAAATGCAAAAAAGCAACATGGCTGTCTGGGGAAGCCTTACAAATAGCTGTGAAAAGAAAAGAAGCGAAAAGCAAAATTGAAAAGGAAAGATACAAGCATCTGAATGCAGAGTTCCAAAGAATAGCAAGAAGTGATAAGAAAGCCTTCCTCAGCGATCCATGCAAGGAAATAGAAGAAAACAAGAGAATGGGAAAGACTAGAGATCTCTTCAAGAAAATTACAGACACCAAGGGAACATTTCATGCAAAGATGGGCTCAATAAAGGACAGAAATGGCATGGACCCAACAGAAGCATAAGATATTAAGAAGAGGTGGCAAGAACTATACAAAAAGATCTTCACGACCAAGATAATCTCAAAGGTGTGATCACTCAACTAGAGCCAGACATCCTGGAATGTGAAGTCAGGTGGGCCTTAGAAAGCATCACTATGAACAAAGCTAGTGGAGGTGATGAAATTTCAGTTGAGCTATTTCAAATCCTGAAAGATGATGTTGTGAAAGTGCTGCACTCAGTATGTCAGCAAATATGGAAAACTCAGCAGTGGTCACAGAACTGGAAAAAGTCAGTTTCCATTCCAATCCCAAAGAAAGGCCGTGCCAAAAATGCTGAAACTACTGCACAACTACACTCATCTCACATGCTAGTAAAGTAATGCTCAAATTCTACAAGCCAAGCTTCAGCAATACGTGAACCATGAAATTCCAGATGTTCAAGTTGGTTTTAGAAAAGGCACAGGAACCAGTGATCAAATTGCCAACATCCACTGGATCATGGAAAAAGCAAGAGAATTCCAGAAAAACATCTATTTCTGCTTGATTGACTATGCCAAAGCCTTTGACTTTGTGGATCACAATAAACTGTGGAAAATTCTGAAAGAGATGGGAATACCAGACCATCTGACCTGCTTCTTGAGAAACCTATATGCAGGTCAGGAAGCAACAGTTAGAATTGGACATGGAACAACAGACTGGTTCCAAATAGGAAAAGGAGTATGTCAAGGCTGTATATTGTCACCCTGCTTATTTAACTTCTGTGCAGAGTACATCATGAGAAACGCTGGGCTGGGAGATGCACAAGCTGGAATCAAGACTGCTGGGAGAAATATCAATAACCTGATATGCAGATGATACCACCCTTATGGCAGAAAGTGAAGAGAAACTAAAAAGCCTCTTGATGAAAGTGAAAGTGGACAGTGAAAAGTTGGGTTAAAGCTCAACATTCAGAAAACGAAGATCATGGCATTTGGTCCCATCACTTCATGGGAAATAGATGGGGAAACAGTGGAAACAGTGTCATATTTTATTTTGGGGGCTCCAAAATCACTGCAGATGGTGATTGCAGCCATAAAATTAAAAGAGGCTTACTCTTGGAAGAAAATTTATGACCAACCTAGATAGCATATTGGAAAGCAGAGACATTACTTTGCCAAGAAAGGTCCGTCTCATCAAGGCTGTGGTTTTTCCAGTGGTCATGTATGGATGTGAGAGTTGGACTGTGAAGAAAGCTGAGCACTGAAGAATTGATGCCTTTGAATTGTGGTGTTGGAGAAGACTCTTGAGAGTCCCTTGGACTGCAAGGAGATCCAACCAGTCTTCTGAAAGAGATCAGCCCTGGGATTTCTTTGGAAGGAATGATGGTGAAGCTGAAACTCTAGTACTTTGGCCACCTCATGTGAAGAGTTGACTCACTGGAAAAGGCTCTGATGCTGGGATGGATTGTGGGCAGGAAGAGAAGGCGATGACAGAGGATGAGATGGCTGGATGGTATCACGGACTCGATGTATGTGAGTCTGAGTGAACTCCGGGAGTTGGTGATGGACAGGGAGGCCTGGAGTGCTGCAATTCATGGGGTCGCAAAGAGTCAGACACGCCTGAGTGACTGAATTGAACTGAACTGAATAATCATAACTTCCATTAAATTAAACACCAGTGTTTCTTAATCAGTATAACTCTGCTTTATATGTAGTACATGCATTCCAGCATTCTCCCATTTTCCCACGTTTTGGGAGAGGTCTTGTTGATGTCTGACAGAAGAAAATCTTTCCTGCCATACAGCTTCTAAAGTTTTTCTACTTTGCAAAGGATCTAGATGCCACATTTTCCTTATTTTGCAGATGGAGAATTTGCATCTCGTTTCATGACTGTGGAGAAAGGACACGCAAACTACCTCTTTGTTATTGTAATAACTCTGATTTATGAATTTGAAAAAAATTATTACATATCAGCGCTTCCCACAGTCTTCTCATGATCTTTATAGTAAAATATAAATCACCTTTCACTGTCTGAGATGTTACTGTTGAAGGAAAAGATGTCTGTGTTGCTAAAAATGTTGCAAACATTGCTTGTAAATACCAACAGGATAAGATGACTTAACCACAAAGATCACCAGCAGTTTCAATTACCCCTGTATTTCCTTTGTTGCTGAAGTTAGTATGTTCCCCCTTTCAGCAGATACGGTCTCTATCCTTTTAGACTTTTCCACTTCTGTAACTCAGAGATTATCTTGTGCCTCTCTTTCTGTGTTTACATAAGCATTTCCTCATATCCTATTGTCTTTGTATAGCTCTGCATTGTATTTTAAGTCACTGCCTCTATCAGAAGCATATTCTAATCAGGTGACTCAGTCAACTGCAACAGGCTTAGGCAGGCTGTCCTGTAAGGAGAGAAAAGCTGGACACTAGCAACTGAACCATGAGTTGCAGCCTCCCTGTTTATTTCAAACTCTTTATTTTGAAATAATAGAGCCACAAATTGTAAAAACAATTATGGGAAAGACTGAAGGTGGGAGGAGAAGGAGACAACAGGGGAGATTTGTGGGATGGCATCATGGATTCGACAAGACATCAGTTTGAGTAAGCTCCAGGAATGGTGATGGACAGGGAAGCCTGGCATTCTATAGGCCATGGGGTCGCAAAGGGTTGGACACGACTGAGAGACTGAACTGAACTGAGTGATGGTGAACACCTTTTCTTAGGCCCGTTGGCCTTTGTATGTCTTCTTTGGAGAAATATCTATTCAACTCTTTTACTTCTAATCAATAGATATGTCAAGGTGATGGGGGTCACTCCTATGGTTACATTACAGTACCTGATGGCATTCCTTTGATCACAGACATTATTTTAGGAGACGCTATTTTGCTAGTAGATATGTTCTTACTTCCCTACCTACCTTGAATAAGAAACTTGTCAAGTTTGGAACTACCTATAAAAAAGGCAATGTGTCATGGAACTGCAAGCTGCGGTTAGGAAGAGAGAACTGCAAAAACTATTGGCAGGAACAACTCTGTCTAAACATCTGCATTAAGAACTTTGACTGCTAGCATGGTTTCTATCAGCAACTTAAGGGCACATTCTAGGACAACTCGGCTACCCCTGAATTCCTGTTTAGAAAATTTCAAGGCTACCAAAGGAATCTGTTCCAGCCAACATCTGAAATAAGCCCCTCATCTTCCTTTACTGAGACTGTCTATTTAAAAGAAAGACCAAAAAAAAAAAAAAAAAAAACCCTCACAATTACAAATCCTTCCTCTGTCCCTTTGAGATGTATGTATCTCCTACAGCCTAGGAATGTCTTTCTCAAGGACCTGAAAGCCTTTACATTGAAATTTAACAGGAAGGAAGGGCAGAGCCTTTGTCTCCAGTTTCTGTGGGAAATGTGAGGTCAAACAACAGAAAGACCAATAGTTCAATTTTAAAAAATAAGTAAAGGACTTGAAGAGATATTTCTACAAAAAGATAAACCAGTCACCAAAAAGTATATGAACAGATGCTCAGGCTCATTAGAAACATGTATATAAGAACACAATCGGATTCCATTGGATCCCTCCTGTGTCACTGGTAAGAATGCAAAATGGTTCAGCCTGTCTGGAAAACAGTTTGGGAGCTCCTCAAATTTAAAGAAAAAAATTGCCATAGGACCCAGCAGTTCTATTCCTAGGTATATGATTTACACAATTTAGAACTTATAATCAAACAAATATTTGTACACAAATATTTAAAGATGCATTATTCATAAAAGCTCCAAACTGAAAACAATCCAAAATTTCTATCAACAAATAACCAAAGTGTTGTATATTCTTAAAATGGAATAGGATTCAGTCATAACGAGGAATGAAGTACTAATAACTAAGAGACCATGGATGAGCCTTGGAAACATGATGCTAAATGAAAAGGTCACATAGGATATGAGACCATTTATATGAATTATCCAGGATAAGCAAATTCACAGTGACAGAGTGCAGATTGATGCTTCCCAGGGATTAGGAAATAGTGTGAATGAGAAGCAATTTTTTAAAGGGTAAGAGGTAAAGTAAGCAGATAGGGTAGGTGGTCCTGGAGAAAGAGAACTTGGCATGGCTTTCCTGACATAAGAAACACCATTTTTGGCCTCAGTCATTTTGTGATTGAAGCCTCTGGACAATGTCTGCCCTTGAACAGACATCAGTGATAATGAACTTAAGGAAACAAAAGAATGCAGCAATGAGTAACTGTTATCAGGCAGGAGTAGTATCAGTAGCAAAGGTAATAAATCAGTTGTAAAGACGCCTGGTCCTTTCAAGGGTAAACATTAGCCGGAAGCACACCCTTCAGCTGTTTTGCAGAATTCAAACGCCCCTCAAGTGATCAACCTCAAGATCAACTGGAACCAAAGGAATGGTGATTTTATCTTTTCTACCTTCATAACTTCAATCACCTGTAAAGCTTGGACTCCATCGGCCTTTGTGTCAACTCTATGCTGAACTCTCTGCTGCTCAAGCCCCTTCATGAATATGTATATACCCTTAGCTTAAATTTTTCCCAATTTTGCTGTCTAGGGAAACACCGCTTTGGGAACGATCGCCGCTGTTCTCCTTACTTGCTGCAAGTAATGAATCCTACCTTTTCCTGCTCTTTGACGGGGCTGTGGCATGTGACTCAACATTCACCAAGAGATGAACATAGTTTTCTAGTCGGTAGAAGTTACTTCTTGGAATGAAGGATATGCTGAAATAAGACAGAAGTGGAGTCTGTACAACACTGTGAATGAACTAATGGCACAGAATTATTTGCTTCAAAATGTTATATGAATATGTATACATATGAATTATATTTTCAATATGTAATATTCTGTATAATGTTTAATATAATCAAATGATTGATCCCACTATGTGTGTGTGTGTGTGTGAGTGCACATGCTGTGTGTACTACTGTTGTTGTTTAGTCAGTCAGTCCTGTCCAAATCTTTGCGAACCCTTGGACCATAGCCTGCCAGGCTCCTCTGGCCATATGGTTTCTCACGCCAGAATACTGGAGTGGGTTGCCATTTTCCTCCTCCAGGGGATCTTCCTAACCCAGGGAGAGAACCCTGCATCTCCTGCAAATCTCCTGCATTGCAGGTGGATTCTTCACTTCTGAGCCATCAGGGAATGACTAGAGAATTAGCATTCCACCAACCCTAATGAAGTAATGGATAAGGGTGAAATGAAGATCCTCACTAACTGTCAGTACCGCCACAAAGTAGAAAACAAACACTACATATCTCTAATGGAAGCACACAACTTTGTCTCAGGAGTGATTAGCCAATAAACAAATGAATAAATAAATAAACTTTAAACTGAACAAGCTGTTTCTATAATTACTGAGGATTATTGATGCTGAGTTTCAAGTCTACTAAGTTCATTGTCTTATTCTCCATAGTGTTGTTTATGATTGTTTTTATTATAAGTATCATGACCTTAAATTTTAAAACTGAAGTAAAATGGGACAGCTTTTAGAAACCTATACATCACTAAATTGACAATGTGGTCCAAACCCACAGTACCATCAAAATGTCCATGACAAGCCAGATATGATGGTCCATTACACCAAATGGTCAGGAGAAACTAATCACCACCTTCCTTGAATTCTTCTAAATCATACAAAAAGACAGAAAATGGATCAACCATTTTAACAGGGTCGCCCTCCCTGACACAAAGTCCAGGTAAGAATGTCTCAATAAAGGGATACTTGAGCAAAGATCACTCTCACATAGCCATGGGATTAAATGAAGAAATAGGCTGTGTCTAAGGAACACGACAAGCACCTAAAGAGCAGAAACAGCAACAGGAACACACAGATATCATATTAGAAACAAACTGACAGCTGGAAACCACTGCATTTACAGAAAAAGGAGAAAATGCATTTGTAAAGGGAAAGAGCAGTTTTTTTGCACTTGTATTTTCAATACTGTTGACACTAAATGTATGAGTTTTTCTTTGTTTTTCACACACAAGCCAATTCTCTAACACCGGCTCAGTATCTACCATGATTTAATTTGTTTCTGACAGTATCTACCTGGAGTTAGCATCACATCTCACAAGTTAAGGGCTCATTCCCACAAGAGTACCTTCAGTTCAGTTCAGTTCAGTCGCTCAGTCCACTTAGTCAAATCCAGGTCTCCTGAAATTCTGACTGACTGGCTTTAAATTGGGATTACCACAAACCCTTCCAGGGGTTGAATAATTTTCTGAATCTGCTCCAAGGACTCAAGGAAACAGTTGACTTATTAGATGATTGGTTTGTCATACAACATCTGACTCCCTAGCAGCCAAATGGACAAGATGCTTGCAGTGAGGTGTGGGAAAGGGATGCGAAGCTCAGAGACCCTGTCCAGCTCCACCACCCTCACATCTCCTACATGTGTTCAGCAAACTGGAAGCTCTCCAAACCATCTTATTAGGATTCATTTGGAGGTTTTGTTCCGTAGCCATAATTAATTAAGTCATTTGTTGTTGCTGTTGACTTGCTAACTCGTGTCTGACTCTTCTGTGAACACATGGACTGTCGTCCACCAGGATCCTCTGTCCATGGGACTTCTCAGGTAAGAATACTGTGATAGGTTGCCATTTCCTCTTCCAGGGGAACTTCCCAAATGAAGGATCAAACCTGCATCTCCTGCATTGGCATATGGATTCTTTATGGTTGAGCCATTGGGGATGCCCCCCATGGAATGGAGGAAGAATTCCCAATAAAGGAAGAAACAACACACGGATATGTGGTACCATCTCCACTATTGGACAAAAATTTTGCTGCTTTCCCATGTAAATATCTCAGAAACCATCACCCCAATCCTTACAATGAAAAAAAAAAACCTGAACAAACAGAAAATCAAAAACTCCTCCTACGATCTATCAGAAAGCTGGTTATACGGAAAACCACAACCACCCCAAACTGAAGATCTAGGCAAATAAAAGGAATCACAGCTCATCAGCAGCAGAATGTCCTAGATCTAGGAATGAGGAGAAAATTCCAAGCCAGGCTTCAACAATACATGAACTTCCAGATGTTCAAGTTGCTTTTAGAAAAGGCAGAGGAACCAGAGATCAAATTGCCAACATCTGCTGGATCATCAAAAAAGCAAGAGAGTTCCATAAAAACATCTATTTCTGTCTTATTGACTATGCCAAAGCCTTTGACTGTGGATCACAATAAACTGTGGAAAATTCTGAAAGAGATGAGACTATCAGACCACCTGACCTGCCTCTTAAGATATCTGTAAGCAGCTCAGAAAGCAGCAGTTAGAACTGGACATGGAAAACAGACTGACTCCAAATAGGAAAACAGAGTAAATCAAGGCTCTATATTGTCTCCCTGCTTATTTAACTTCTATGCAGAGTACATCATGAGAAATGCTGGGCTGGAGGAAGCAAAGCTGGAATCAAGATTTCCGGGAGAAATATCACTAACCTCAGATATGGAGATGATACCACGCTTATGGCAGAAAGTGAAAAAGAACTAAAGAGCCTCTTGATGAAAATGAAAGAGAAGACTGAATAAGTTGGCTTAAAACTCAACATTCAGAAAACTAAGATCATGGCATCCTGTCCCATCACTTCGGCAAATAGATGGGGAAACAGTGGAAACAGAGACGGACTTTGTTTTGGGGGGCTCTGAAATTACTGCAGTTGTTGACTGCAGCCATGAAATTAAATGGTGCTTACTCCTTGGAAGAAAAGGTATGACCAACATAGACAGCATATTAAAAAGCAGAGACGTTACTTTGCCAACAAAGTTCCATCTAGTCAAGGCTATGCTTTTTCACTAGTCATGTGTGGATGTGAGAGTTGGACTATAAAGAAAGCTGAGCACCAAAGAATTGATGCTTTTGAACTGTGGTGTTGGAGAAGACTCTTGAGAGTCCCTTGGACAGCAAGGAGGTCCTACCAGTCCATCCTAAAGGAAATCAGTCCTTAATATTCATTGGAAGGACTGATGTTGAAGCTGAAACTCCAATACCTTGGCTATACCTAATGCAAAGAACTGACTCTTTTGAAAAGACCCTGAGGCTGGCAAAGATTGAGGGCATGAGGAAAAGGGGACGACAGAGGATGGGATTGTTGGATGACATCTAGGAAGCTCAGAGACTACCAAGCAGGAGAAACAGAAAAGAAAAAAAAAAATCTAAACTTTGGCATATCACAGATAAAATTCAGAAAACCAAGAGGAGACATAATTCTTGAGGAACATTAGAGAAAAAAAAAAAAAAAAACTTGCTACAAAAGAACAAAGTAAAAATTACTTAAGATTTCTCTTCATGAACCATTCTAACAAGAAAAGACTAGAATTAAAGTTTCAATTCATTGAAAGAAAAACAAAACACTACCAACCTAGAATTTAGTACTAAGGGTGAAAAATCCTTCAACAATAATGAAAAAGAACGACTTTATATAACAAACAATAACTGATGGAAATCTAGCAGAACTACTCTGCAAGAAATGCTAAAAAGAATTCTTCTGGGAAAAGGAAAATGATATAAGTCATGAACAGAAGGGCTATGTACAGAAAGGAACAGAGTTACACAAAGAATAAATGAAGTTAAACTAAACCTTTGTATTACTTTCAATTGATCAAAAAGATAACTATTTATTGAAACTAATAATAAACCAGCAATGCATTTAGTGATTATACCTTATGGATAAAAGAAAAATGGCAGAAATGGTTGAAAAGCCAGGAGAGGAGGAACTGGGAAACAAGATACTTGCACCAACCATGAAGCAGGATGGTGTTATTTAAAAGAGAATTTGAATGAGTTGCAAATGCATCATGCAAACTCTACAAAAAGCAGTAAAAATTTTTTTAAACATATAACTAATCTCCGAAGAGGAGAGAAAATGAAATAATGTTAAATCTTCATTCAAAAGTAGACAAGGCAGAGAAACAGCAGAATATTAAAACAACAACAACAACAAAGAGTAAATTCAATGAATAGAAAACAGTTACAAATATGGTCAATGTTAAACAAACTCTGCATAATCACTTTTAATGTGGATGGTATAAATAAACAAATTAAAAGGTAGAGATTGATGAAAAGAAATTGAAACAACAAAAATATACCTAGCCCTATGCTGTTCATCTTTATTTTGGGCTTCCCTGGAAGCTCAGATGGTACAGAATCCACATGCATTGCAGGAGACCAAGGTTTGATACCTGGGTTGGGAAGATTCCCTGGAGTAGGGCATGGCAGCCCACTCCAGTACTCTTGCCTGTAGAATCCCCATGGACTGAGGAGTCTGGCAGGCTATGGTCCATGAGCCCGCAAAGAGTCAGACATGACTGAGTGACTAAGCACATGGGGTCTATAAGAAATCCACTCTAAATTCAAAGACATGAATAGATTAAAAGTAAAGGGAGAAAGAAAACTATACGATCCTAATATGAGTGGTTAAAAAAAAAAAAGAAACAACTATACTCACTGAATCTATTTCTGGTAAAGCAGTAGTCGGAACAAAAAAAATCAGGAATAAAAATGGGCATTTCTTAAAGTGGTCAACACTCAAAGAAATCATAGAAAACCTTAAGGTGTATGGACCAAAAAAGCTGTTAAAATAAAATACCCAGAGCAAACATTGATGTGGCAAATATACTCTCACAGGGAGATATCAACCCATCTCTTCTAGTAATTGACAGATTCAGTAGGCAGAACATCAGTAAGGCTCATTTGAACTGAAAAGTAACAAACACTAACGAGATCTAAATAACATTTATAGAATAATGAATGACAGGAGGAAACACATTATTTTCAAGTTTACATGGAACATACATCAAGACAGATCACAGTCTAAGCCATAAAATGTACATCTTCAAATTTAAACCAATACAGTTAATACAGAGAATACTCTCAGAGTGTGTCAGAAAGAAACTAGAAATTGATAACAAAAAGACGGCAGGAAAATTAAAGATTATTTGCAGACTAAACAATAAACATCTAAATAACACGTGAGCCTAAGAGAAAATTTAATGAGAAATTTTAAAATATTTTTACAAAATGAAAACAAAATTATAATTTATCAGAAGTTGTGTGATACAGCAAAATCAGTTAAAGAGACATATACAGCATTGAGTGCCTATACCAAAGAAAACCTACGATTAATAACTTAAGCTTCTATATTAGTAAACTTGTAAAAGAAAAGAAAAGGCAGAGGAAGAATAAATCAAAGCAGAAACCAATGACACTGAAAAAAGGAAGGTAATGCAGAAAAAGAACAAAACCCAAAGAAGTTTCTTTAAAGATACAAAATAAAAAGAAGATAAAATTCTCCCCAAGCTAAACAAGAAAAAAAGAGAGAAAACATAAATTAAATTAATAGTAGAAATGAAGGAGGGGCCATTACTACTGATTCCATGAACATTAAATGGATAATGAGTGAATATTATAAACAACTCTGTGCCTACAAAATGAAAGGTTCAATTGAGAAACTGCTTGAAGGTATAACTTAGCACCACTTTCACAAAGAAAAATACATACTCTGAATAGGTCTGTATCTATTAAAGAAATTTAATCTACAACTAATAAGCTTCCAATAAAGACAGTCAGTTAGAGACCCAGCCGTTTCCACTGATGAATTCTAATAAAAATTTAAGGAAGAAATGATAACAACTCTCTACAATCTCTCCCAGAAAATAGAAGAAAATGGAACACCTCCTAATTCCTTTTCTATGAGGTGAGTATTATACTTGAACATCAAAATCAGATGAAGAAATTAAGAGGAAAAAAGTTGCACACAAATACCTCTCATGAACATAGAAGCACAATCCCCAACAAAATATAAGAAAAGAAACCTAACAATCCATAGAAGGAATTACATACTATATCTAAGTAGGATGCATTTCAGATGTGCAACATTTGAAAATCAGTAATCATAAATGATAATAACAATAGTGTAAGGAAGATAATCACAAGATCAGATCAACAGATGAAAGGAAAATATCATCTGATAAAATCCAGCACCCATTCATCATCAAAATTTTCAGCAAACTAGATACAGACAGGCATTTTCTCAGCTTCACATAAAACATCTAAAAAGAAATACAGGTAAAACATCATACTTCATAGTGAGAAGACAGATGCTGTCACACTAAGGTGAGGAACAAGGTGAGGATATCCCTTTTCACCATGCCTATTCAACACTGTACTGAAAGGCCTAGCCAATGCAATGAGATAAGAGAAGGAAGCAAAAGATACAGATATTTGGAAGGAAAAATGAAATTATAATCATCAAAAACAAGAAAACACCTGGCATTATTAAGCCAGGAGTATACATTAATAAGGTTAACATAGTATCAATATATAATTGTTATATAATTAATATATTAATAAGGCTAATACACAGAGAAGGCAATGGCACCCCACTCCAGTACTCTTGCCTGGAAAATCCCAAGGATGGAGGAGCCTGGTAGGCTGCAGTCCATGGGGTCGCTAAGAGTTGGACACGACTGAGTGATTTCACTTTCACTTTTCACTTTCATGCATTGGAGAAGGAAATGGCAACCCACTCCAGTGTTCTTGCCTGGAGAATCCCAGGGACAGGGGAGCCTGGTGGGCTGCCACCTATGGGGTCGCACAGAGTCATACACGACTAAAGCAACTTAACAGCAGCAAGGCTAATACATAATACTCACTTCTTTTTAATAAAGAGATGGGACTTGAAATTAAAAACCTAACACAGTTTACATTAGCACCAAAATATATTATAAATAATTCTTTAAAAAAACATGTGTAAGATTTACATGAGAAAAACTCATATACTGCACTGAAAAAATTAAAGAAGATCTAAATAAATAGACACTCAATGTTCATAGACAGGGAGATGCTATATCATTGAGATGTCACTTAATTCTAACTTAACCTAGATACTTAATGCAATTCTGTTCAAAATTCCAGCAATTTAGCTTGTAGATAGCAGCCAACAATTTAAATTTTATGCCCAAAATGAAATGATCCATAATACCCACTGAAGTCAATATGAAAGATCAAGTCAGAGAATTGATATTACTGGATTTCAAAACTTACTTTAAAGCTACAATACTCAAGACTGTATGCTATTAACAGAATACTAGACAGATCAATGGCACAGAACAGAAAATCTAGAAACAGACACCCTGAACACTCAACCGACCTTTAACAAAGGTGCAAAAGCAATTCAGTGGAAAAGGACTGTCTTTTAAACTTACGGTCCTGGGATAACTAGACATCCATATCCAAGAAAAATGAATCCACATACAAACTCTAAACCTTTCAAAATAACTCAAAGGGAATCACAGACCTAAATGAAAAACTCACATTTTAAAATAAATTGCAGGGACATCCATGGCAGTCCAGTGTTAAAGACTCAACACTTCTACTGCTGGGGGAAGAGGTTTGATCACTGGTCAGGGACTAGGATTCCACATGCCATATGAATAGACAAAAAAATCTAGAAGATAATATGGGGGCAAAATGTGAGTTTGGTAAGGAGACTTTAGGCACAACACCAAAAGCACAGTCCATGAAAGAAAATAATAAGCTGAACCTTGTTAATATTAAAAACTACTATCTGCAAAATATTCTATTAAGAGAATGAGAAAGAAAGGCCACAAAAGGGTAGTTATAAATCTATTTGCAGGGCAAGAATGGAGACACAGACCTAGAGAAAGGGTGTGTGGACACATCAGGGGAAGCAGACAGTGAGATGAACTGAGAGAGTGGCATGGACAAATATGCACTACCATGTGGACAACAGGCATGTGGGGAAGTTTCTGGGTGACACAAGGATCAGGTCTGTGACGACCTCAAGAGGTGAGGTTGTGGGTGGGAGGGAGGTTCATGAGGGAGGGGATATATGTATACTGATCGCTGCTTCATACAAGAGAACCTGACACACCATTTAATTATCTTCTAATTTAAATAATTGTTTTTAAAAATCTATGAATTTAAAAACTAGAAAAAAATCTAGGGAAGTACACATAGCCACTAGAGTTATATAACAAAATGCCAAATGAATAAAAGTCAGAAGTAATGAAAAGCAAAAGATCACAGTGAGAATTTGATTCTTGAATTAAAAACCTTAGAAAACAAAACAGGAAATATTCAAACATATAAGGAACTGCAAAAATCTGCAATAAAAAAAAAAGATCACAGCAACAAAATCATCCAGTTGTTCTGGAAGAATCAACAATTACTTACATCAAGTAACAGAAAATACACCATAAACAAAAGCAACCATAGAAAAAATTACCCTACAAAGAAACTTTAGAAAAATGTGTACAGTCTTCATGAAGGCAACAAGAATAATTTCCTGAGAGTCTTAGGAAAAAGAAGGCTCAAACAGAATAGTATGTTATGTATATTCATGAGGAGCAGATATTGTAAGACTGTCAATTTTCTGTAACTCCTTTACAGAGTTAGTACCACATTCAGAGTAGCTGACACCACAATGAAACACGGTCTGCTGTTTTTTGTACCCAGAAGTAACCACAAAAATCTTATGGAAAGAATAAATAAAACTACTAAATCACAGAAATCTTATGGAAAGAATAAATAAAACTATTAACAAAAGGGAAACATAAAATTAAATAATCCCTGATGGACAGTAAGTCTCCACTGAACTTGACCCTATGTGTGCCCAGGTGGGGGAGTACTTAAGAGAATGGCACAGATGTGCAGCCTGCAAGGAAGCAGACAACAGGATCAGCTGGAAGAGGCTTTAAACTTGAGCCCTGGGATCATGAATCTGCACTGCTTCACTGAAGGAATCTGAGGCAGCATCTCCGAGGCCCCATGCCAGGACCATGGGGCACTAAAGCTTGGCTTGGATGTGGCAGTACAGCCCAGATCATGAAAGAACCAGCACAAAGTTTATTGTGTGTGTGCTTATTCACTGAGTTGTGTCCGACTCTTTGGGACCCCATGGATTGTAGCCCACCAGGCTCCTCTGTCCAAGGGGAAAGTCCAGGCAGGAATACTAGAGTGGGTGGCCATGCCCTCCTCCAGGGGGTTTTGCCAACCCACGGATTGAACCTAGGTCTCCCGCACCGCAGGCAGATTCTTTACTGTCTGAGTCACCAGGGAATGCTGCTGTTCCTGCTGCTGCTAAGTCATTTCAGTCGTGTCCAACTCTGTGCGACCCCATAGATGGCAGCCCACCAGGCTCCCCCGTCCCTGTGATTCTCCAGGCAAGAATACTGGAGTGGGTTGTCACTTCCTTCTCCAATGCATGAAAGTGAAAAGTGAAAGTGAAGTCACTAAGTGGTGTCCGACTCTTAGCGACCCCATGGACTGCAGCCTTCCAGGCTCCTCTGTCCATGATATTTTCCAGGCAAGAGTACTCGAGTGGGGTGCCATTGAACTGGCCCCTTTAAATGATCACCTTAAAAGACCCGTGACTAAAAGAGAAAAGTTACCATCACACTAATTGTACAAAACGACAGAACTTCATCTCAGAACTTTTGAGCGATGACCCTGCAGTCGACTGAGAGCCCACAGTGAGAACTGTCAGGCTAAGGAGCCCCTTCACTTACTCTTCTGGAATTCTATGAGCATGGCTGGAACAGGGGTGGACTTACACCAGAAAGGGAAGGATTTGCAGGCCCTGTCAGCAGTCAATATGAATGAAGTTTCTGAGTGAGATGTGAGGGGTTCCACACCTCAGAAGACAGTGTCCCATCCTTCCCTCTCAGCTCATCTTACCTGTAGCAGCCATAGCCAGGAAGCCTCAGGTATAAATGGTGAGATGAGACGTTTGTGCACTTCATACCAGGGAGACTCGGGGGTTCCCATCTTCTATATGAGGCCTTGTCCTCAGATCAGCAGATGGGACATAGTCCAGCATCTACAGAGGTTAAGGGAAGGCATGGAAAACGACAGAGCATCGCTTGCTACAGAAGAGGGAGCCCAGAGAGCCGTCGCTGTTGGTCTCATGGGCTCCGGGTCGGGTGTTAGGCGTGGGCTCCCCAATTCTTCCTGCTGGGGGTGCTGACACAAGTGAGAGGCATGGAGTGAACCAGCTGACAGTTCAGGACAGGGACATTCCAGGACCCCTTTAGAGTCAAGGGAAAGTCCACGTGCCAATCCTGGGAGAAGCTTCCCAGGTACCCCGCCTGTCCAGGTCCCGTCCCTACTGTCCTCATGGAGCCCAGATGTGCATGACCGGAAGTGACGTCGTCCTAAGCACGCTGGGGGAGCGACGTCGTCCTTGACAGTGCCACTGTCTCTGAGAGCTGCCATTGACAGTGGCGAGAGGGAGCAGTCCCAAGTGTCATCGGGTGTCAAGATTGGACGTGACGTGAGTTACAAGTGCAGGGACACGTCTCTGCACCATGAATCCCTTTTCCCTCTGAAAAGAGGGAGGCCATACAGCCTCTGGCCACCCTAGTCCTGCACTCAGACCAGAGGATCCAGCCTAGCTCTTAGGCCCCAAGACCGTCCACTAACCCCTAGGAGGTATCGGGAAAGAATGCCTCGGTCAGGCTCTGCTGGACCATAGCTCCGCTCAGTAGAGGGAGAGCCACGAGCCCTGTGGAGTGGAGGAGGGACCCTCGGGGGAATGTGTGCCTCCATACACCTGAACGGCAGCCATGTGTAAACCGCCACTCAGGGCGATTTGGCTGCCGTGATCATCTGGAGAGCCGCCAGGCAACTCTAAAGGCTGAGAGGCTCCTTTACTGCGACCGCGGACACAGGAACATTCAGAGAAGAGGAGACTTCGGTCTGAGGGGCTGCAGCTGGTTAGTAGAGTGAGGATGTCAGGTTCAGTAAGAGTCAGGATGAGGACAGTCCTCCCGGACTAACGAGTGCCTCAGGACCCTCCCCTGTGATCAGAGCTTCCTCCTGGCCAAACATCGGGAAGGGGGGCGGTGGTCTGAGAGGGGAGCCTGGAGCCTGGTTGTGAAGGGACAGCCATGAGACAGCAGAAGGAAGATGTTGAGACCCTTCAGTAGGGGGTCTGAGTACGCCCTCCTCTCCTCATCTGGGTGACAGTGAAGGTGGCAGCCTCAATTTCAGACAGGAGAGAGAACGGGCTGGGTGCAGGACAGGGGCCGTTGGATATGGGAGTGTCTCGCATCAATTTTCCTCCTGACTCTGAATGTCAGCTGAGAGGACCTGCCTCCCCTGCCAGCCCCCACAACCCCGCCCCTCTAACGCCCAGGCAGGACTGTCTGCTGCGCCCCAGGGCTCACTCTCCCTTGCTACTCATTGGTCTCAGGGGACAGGCTGACCAGGAGAACAGGAGCCCTGTGGGTCCTAGACCACTGGCCTCGAGGACCCCCAGAAGCAGCTTCCATTAAAGCCAGGGAGGACTCTCCTCGCTGAAGGTTCTCACAGCATGTCCTTATCCCTCCTCCAGGTGCCCTCCTTGCCTGCTTTCCTGCCCGCACTCCCACCTGCGGTCCCTGACCTGCTGTCATCATGCCTCGGAAGCACAAAAACAAGCATCCCATGCCCATGGGAAATGCCACCAGGTCCAGGGGGACACTCAGGAGGCCCAGGCCAGTGCTGCTGCAGCCCCCAACAGAGGAGAGCCCTTCCTCCCCTTCGTCTGTCCCTCAGGCTTCTCCCCTGAGCTCCCCTGCTGCTGGCCATTGCCAGGAGCTTCAGGGAGCCAAAGCCCCTAGCTCTCCTGATGCAGGGCCTTCCTGTGCAGGATCTGATGAAGGTGCCCAGGGCCCAGAAGAGGAAAGTGCAGGTGCCTCTCAGGCAGCCCCTGCCACTCAGAGCACTCGCAAAGATCCTCTGGCTAGGAAGGCCAGGATACTGGTGGAGTTCCTGCTGGAGAAGTACACCAAGAAGGAGCCCATCACGCAGAATGCCCTGATGAAAATCATCAGCAGGAAGTACAGGCAGCACTTCCCTGAGATCCTCAGTACAGCCCGTGAGCACGTGGAGCTGGTCTTTGGCCTGGAGATGAAGGAAGTTGACCATAGCAGGAACATCCACACCTTTATCAGCAAGCTCAACCTCGGGGGAAACGATTGTCTGAGTGGTGAGAGGCGGCTGCCCAAGACTGGTCTTCTCATGGTGCTCCTGGGGGTCATCTTCATGAACGGTAACCGTGCCACCAAGGAGGAGATCTGGGAATTCCTCAGTATGTTGGGGATCTATACTGGGAGGAGGCACTGGATCTTTGGGGAGCCCAGAAGGCTCATCACCAAAGATCTGGTGCAGAAGGAGTACCTGAACTACCGCCAGCTGCCCAATAGTGATCCCCCTGCTACGAGTTCCTGTGGGGCCCGAGAGCTTGTGCTGAGACCAGTAAGATGAAGGTACTGGATGTTCTAGCCAAGTTCCACGTAGGGTCCCTAGTTCCTTCCCAGACCTCTATGATGAGGCTCTGAGAGATCAGGCGGAGAGAGCAGGGCTGAGAGGTGCGGCCAAGGCTCCAACCATGGCTGAGGCCAGTGCCCTTCCAGGGCCAAGTCCCACAGCTCCTCCCACATCTAGGAGAGGGGGCAGGGCACTTTGTTCCCTTTGTGTTGAAAGAGAGCAGTCAGGCTCCTAAATACTGCAGAGTAGTAGGGGTGGAGGGAACAAACCCCGTATCTTCTTACACTTGTATATGGTAAGTGAGTTTAGATCTAGTTTGTTTAACAAAATATACATCTGTTTTCTTGTATTCATATGAGAAATACCTAATGAACGATGATTTAAATTAGAAAGGTAAAGAGGTGAAGGAGGTGTTTAATATTTTCAAATGTTCTTACTTTGGGTAAAGTTTATTGTGCTTCAGAATACAAATGTATGAATTATATAAATCATAGTTTCTAGCTGTTTTTATGTTTTATAAGTTTGGGTATTTGTAAAACACACTGAAAGTAGTGAATATATTGTTCACAATGCAAACAAGATAACATGACATTAGAAGAGAATTTTTCAAGAGCAGTCAAGCTTTTAAAGAGTGCGTGGTAGTAGGAGTTAGATCACATTTATTTCAATCACATTTCTCTCTCGTTTCACACGAGTAACTTCTACATATTTTCTGTTTCTTTTCTTTTCATATATTTTTACTTCTAAGTGGTTGTTTTTCTTCAGAGTATTAATTTGGTAATGGTACTGCTGTTATATTCACTGCTGTTTTAAAAGTTTTAAAGGTACAGTTATGGTAGACATAAAAGAAATTCAGGAGCCATCTATATTGTCTTCCTGATCTGCAAGTAGGTAACATAGCTCTGCAAGAGTGATTTTCATGCTAATGTGAAAGAAGACCACAGAAACTATTTAGAAACAGATAAACAAACAAAAAAACGGAGAAAAGAATAGAGTAAAAAGTCTTTAACTTGTGGTTTTACTTATTTCTTTTAAACTTTCTTTAGTAAAAATAAAAAATACTTTGACTTATTTAGCTCATTTAAGAATATTTGTTTCTTTTGTCCTAATTCACTGCATGTTCTCTGCTCTCTCCTGGATTAAAAATATACTCAGACGGGAAGGTGGGGTTTGAGGGTTCATAGTAATCATACCTTCCACTTACTACAAACCAATATGTCTTAATCAGTATGCCACTGCTTTATATGTAGGTCATGCATTCCAGCATTCATGCAGGATCGGATTTAGCAGACTCCATTTATGGATGGATAACTTGCAAATTTCTCAAGTTCACAAACTGATGAAGTGATCTTCCTGGGACTAGTCCCCCAATCTAGATTAGTGGACAGCCCACAATGTGCCACTTCTCCCAGCCTAAGCCAGACCTCATGTCTTTTCATTCATTTTTCTTCTAAACACTCCAAAGAATGTGTCTTGTTAGATACATGTGCCCCTGTCCCAAAGAACTGTTTTGGAATATAGTTTAAAAATGCTGATAAATGAATGGTATGAAAGAAGACAAAACTACTCAGGGACAAGGTGGTCATGAACACATGCAATGTCAGATACCCTGAAAAGATCAATATGCCCTCATTTATCGTTCCTGATTCTCAGGGACATAAAAGCCTTAGCTTATGTGCTGTGTCCTCAGGCCAAT